>WYDF02313657.1:0-14823 GCA_009867245.2 Adranes taylori
CACTCGAGCAGGCGAGGTTGACGTTTGGGTTGGCTATATTGACCATGTCGTGCCATCACCCCTTACACACCCCTTATTTATTGTATTTGTAGCAAAAGAACGTAAATACTGTTATAATGTTTGAGTGCCGCTAGAATGAGACATAAAAACATGTAATTAATGAAATAAAAATAATAAATCTCTACATTTAAAACTCTTACATTTAGTAAAAGTAGAAGTGTTTAAGAGTCACTGATATTACATTCTAAATATATAATTTTGAATGTTTAAGAAAATCGTGTCAAATTACACTTAAAAAAATTGTATACTGCTACATACCCAAAAAATAAAGTATCTGATGTAAGCAGGTTAACTTAGTTTATATCTTCTATTCTAATTAAATTTTAAATGCAAAAGAATTTCTCTTGCATTCGAGAAAAAGGTAGTAATTCTAAAAATTCGAAAGCAGGTGTTCAAGAATATGGAACTGCATTTAATTATAAGTGAAATAAATTCACGGTTGTGCTATTTTTTGCACTTCTAGTCTTAGGTTCTAATCTGAGTAAACACCACGATGTCACTACTCCTTAACGTGGCAACGTCATAAATTCAAACGTATTTAATGTATGGAGTCAATTGAATACAAAAACATACCATTTTTATGTTAAATGTATTTTAATAGAAACATAATATATTGTTACGTTTAATTTAGGGCACAGGGTTGTTCTCTCCGACGTGACATGGGTGAGAGGGAACTTTTATATGGATTAGCATAGCAATCCCCTGCTCAGAGCAATCCCCTGCTCACAATTATAGGTACCTGAACTCCTTTGTTTTTCTATAAGATAGCACATTAGTTTAGCTACTTCTAGCAAAGTTATTAACTGAATAATTGATGCGGAAAGATCTAATCTAAATCGCCCATTTATCCCACTTAATTTAGAATAAAACTCTAGGCTGGACCATCGCTAAGTTAGACGTGCCGTTTAGATTTAGTTGTGCCTTTCGTGGCTGAGTAACATAAACTATTTATTTATTATTTTACAGTAACGCACTATTTATTTAACTTTACCTAGATCAACGAACTTGTTACTAATTAAACTCGACTCTCTATTCATCCAAATTTTACTCAACCTAATTTATCTGAAGTATCGCGTTACATTAGACGAATTCATAATAAGAGTACTTAATCATTTTATGATGACTTAATTTTTTTTTATACAATTATTATTCTAATATTATTTTATTCCGGATTATTATTTCGCTACTTAGTTGGGCATTATGATCTTCGGCGGACGCCCAAAATTATTATCCCTTTGTGCTGTGGGTGAACCGTTTTTATACATCTCAGGTCCTCTTCGACATATCAATATGCATACATTTTGTAATAATTAATTTGTATCTCATTAGCGGATTCTAGAATATTTTCTATTACACCTGTATGACATCGGCCACTGGACTTTGTTCGCATGCATAGCTTCTATGTATAACTGGTTTGTTAAGATGTAGTTAATTAGCATTGGGTATAATCAATAACTAATATTTATCTTCGTACTTTGATCTATAGTAAGTTACCCGATGACTGCCCCCTTATGTAAAATTTTCTTTACAATGCTAAACCTTTTATGGCGTCTACTTATTTTAACGTAATCACTTTATTTGTGAGTACTTAATTCCCAATCCTTTTACATCAACCTAAACAAGAACGTGGACAAATATCCACGTTACAATATTCGTTAATATTTTACGCGCCGCTTATGAAAAATCTGGGTGTTGTTGAGCTTCATTTATGTTTCAGAATAAGTTTAAATTGAACTGACAAAACGATTACATACACTGGTCTACATAGACTTCTGCTGTTCTGGTAATAAATTTTACTTGAACATGTTATCGAAACATGGTTACCTCTGTTAGAAGTTTTCTCGTTCATTATTTTTTTTAATATTAGTCGTTTTATATTTTGCAGGGAAAAGATATTATTCTTTCCCTTAACAGCAAAAAAAAAAAGAAATTCTTTTTGAAAATGTTTTATTTTAGAGAAAAATTGAATTATATTTATTTTGTAATAATTGTGTAGTAAGCTAATTGCGAAGTCTTGCCACTCCTGGGTCAAATATTAATACTCAGAAATTAATTACAGACACAAATTGTGCTATTTCAGTTTCATATTAAAATAATTGACTATTACGTTTAAATTTAAACACAAAGCGTAAGTTCAGTAACGTTCATCTTATAACGAGCAACTTAAGAATAAAACATTACGAGACCATAAGAAGAAAATATTGAAGACTTAAGAATAAATATTTAATTTAAGAATAACATATTTATGAATTATATCAAGGAACTTTAGCGTAGTCTAGCATGAGAAATTTACTTACCCTGCAATGATTTATTTATTGGACTTACTTCTGGTATAGTAGCATATATAAACATCAAACTTAGTCCGTCTGTCTGGAACGTTTTGATTTTATATATACATGGAACACTGCGTTGGTATAGATGGTGTAAAACTTATTATTTTGAGAATTTATTATTTTTATTTATGTTCATTGTGATTTTTTTTGTGCCATTTAATATGTGACATTAAATGTCAAATTTTGTAATTACATTTAAATAAAATATGACCTGGTAATGGATAGTCGTTTTACGACAGGTTATAATCTAGTAGTATTATGTTTAAACTTTACAGTTCTTTTTAATCAAATGCCTGTATTTTAGCGTTCAATAGAAGCTATTTTCTGAGTCGAAATGTTTTTTTATCGTTTCCAACGTATTCTATTATTGCAGGGTAAGTAAATTTCTCATGCTAGGCTACGCTAAAGTTCCTTGATTTAATTCATAAATATGTTATTCTTAAATTAAATATTTATAGAACAAGAGTGATAATTATAATACTGGTGAGAAAAAATTTCTGACAGAGGACGCTTATGACGTGACAATTTATCTCATAATAAAAATCCACAGGAAAACAGATACAAAATTAAGGGCGAGATTTGAAAACAACAATTTTCTGTGAAAAGAAATTATGCAAGTGAAAGATGATAGTCCAAAGACTAGACTTTGGACTATCTTGTCCAAAGACTAGTCTAGTCCAAAGATTAGACTAGAAAGGTTTACAGTCTAGAAAGGTTTAAAAAGTTTGAAAATTACGACGGTGATGTTGCACGGTTCCGGAAGCGAGATGTTGTCGCGATTTTGTAACCACAAAGAGAGTATATAAAGAAAGAGTTACCAAAGACGGTATCTTACGGTTCGTCAACGACAGAGAAACAAGTACTAAACGCCATATTGGCAGTACCTCGCTAATAAATCCGCAGATCAATATGGAATCAGAGATAAATTATTAGAATTTTAACGTAGGATGGCCTGAAAAGGGTAAGTTTCACATCATCAAGTAGCAAAAAATGGAAAAGCTGAAAAATGTGATTCCATTAAGTTAGTACAGACGTGTAAGTAAAATGTCTTGTATAAAATATTTTAGCCTTCTCCGTACAATTTAAAGATGAGCTAACTATGTAAGACTTTTCTGGACATCGAGGTGAGATACCTCAAGAAAAGGGAGTAGCATCGACTGGGTGTGGATCAGATTAGTTGCGGAGAGAAAACAAAAAAGGGAACATCGTCAGAAGAGCATATTTACTCGGCTTTGGACGTCTCCTGCAGTACTTAAGAGGCAGCGGAATTTTTTTCTTCACTCCGGGGCATCATCTCGTTTGGATCCGAATGGTTCGATGTTTGAAATTTATTAGAATTTTTTGATACATAATTCATTTACGATGAGGTTAGTTGCCTTCAGTAACTAATCCTCCTTCATTTAAGTTAAGTACACGGATTCAAGGGTTTAGAGGCCTAGTTAGTGCTGAGGTGGGCTACTTCACAGGCGAGTTAATTCGAGTTAAATATAATAAGTTGTGAACCGTATGATCAGATTGAGATGTAGGTAGTAGAATATGCTGAAAATCTGTTAGATATATGTTAAAGATATAGTGAATTCTTGGGGAACAATCCTTTTTAAAAGTTTATGTGCGGGGGGTTTTTCGGCTAATGGACTAAGTGATGAGGGAGTTGATATGGTGAGGATTTTATTTGGGGAAATAAGGACTTTAAAGGGATAAGGAGTTACGATATGAATTAGAGCAAAGAAATTTGCGACAATTTTGAAGTTAGAAAATTTCGGAATATAGAGAATAGATTTGAAGATTTATTTTGGAAAATTTATGATTAGAGCACTTCGTGTAATCGCACAGGGTGACGGGCTATTGTTTTGCTTTGGTTTGTATTTTGGGTTGGGGCTTAACATCTTGTTTCCCAATAGAGTACAAATTCAAGATGATCTAGCCTGTAAAGGTAGAGGTTTTTGTCCTAGAATTTGGTTTATGAAAGATAAGATCACGATAGTTTTATAGTGAATATAGAGCTCTAAGAGACTTTATTATTTCGAAGGTAGGACTCTTGAATAGTTTGGTAAATGTAAAAACAATTGAGCTTTTCTTGAAAAATGTATAAATAGTGGTATAAAAGTTGACGACATAGTGTAAAACTGTACGAGGGTGGATTTGAGAATAGCACCCTTAAAATTTTGCGCATTGGGAATTTTACAAGAGAAAAAAATTTGGAATTAGTTTTTCAGGTTATATAAATTAGATACTAGGGTTTTTTGGAATTCATAATAGTACTTTACGGAGAAAATAAATAAACTTCAAAAGAAAAAGTGTTCTTGATGGATTAATTAGTTGTAAAGGATCAGAGCAGGGTGTTTCTCAAATTTAGCCGTCATGCAGACACTTATTTAGAACATGCAGATTACATTTACTTAATCGTTAGCCACTTTGTATATTTGCTTATTTGCACAAGTTTGCTTCATTGCTTAACTATACTTATTAAAGATATCATTGTTTTAGCAATTTATTGTTGATTACATTCACGTGATCATTTAACTGCTTGGTATAATTGCTCATTTGCATATATTTAGTTATACTTGCATATAATTAGTTATATATAAATTCACAAAAGGTAACGTTTATGACTAAATTGGGTTTGAGATTATTTAGAATATTCTTTTCCGCATAGCTTCCTCTATACAGGGTGTTAGATTGCATCAACATAGTGGATGGAGCCCACATCATATCAGGAAGTTGTAGAAGCCTTTTAGAAGAATCGCTACCCGCCGAAGCAATTCAACAATTAGTATAGTTGGTCAAACCACCGAGGAAGGAATCACATTCCATCTGTAAGCCATAGTAGTGCAAGGGCTAGAAGAAACACAAGCGAGAGTTATAATCTCCATAATAGTTAGGATTAACTGTAATTGAGTATCCCCAATATTTTTTCTATTTAATGTGCCCTAGATTTATGTAGGCCAAATGGACTACAAAAATCAGGATTTTTACAATATGCAATTATAGAAGATTATTATTTTGAATACACCCGTTATGATTTATACATAATCCCAAATCTAATTATATGTCTAACTGAGAATTCGTTGAAATGTTCAACAATGTTCACCTCAAAATATAATTAGCGGAAAAACCTTTTTTTCTTTAGTAAGATTTAAAATAACGGTATTCACAAAAAAGATGTTATGATACCCCGGAGATCTCATTAAAAATGGCGATGTAACATAACACTTTTATATTCCTATTATTTTTAACGGAAGCATATTAGAACAACTAAAATATATACCGGGTAGTTTGAAACAAATTGGCATATAAATAAATACACAAAATAATTAACTATTATTAGGAGAATGGAAATTAATTTATACCGTGCAAACTGATACGAGGGTGGTTTGATATAAATCTAGCCATCCAACACATGACGTCTAGCAAAATTTGAAGCTAAAAGAACAATCAGTTTGATTTGTACAGCCATCGCAAGCAACCAACTTTGCTGTATTGTGAGAAATGGTAAAGTCGAATATCGTTCAGTGATTAAGCTCCTTCACAATAAAGGAAAACACAATGCAGAAATAAAAGCCGAACTGGATGCTGTTTATAACGAGTAGTACCGCTAGCATCGCTAGCAACAGTTAAATTTTGTAAAGCTGAATCTGTTCGTCGTCGTACGAGTGTTCTTGGTGAAGACCACCCAGGGCCCACAAATATGGTCACTACGCCAGAAATCGTCAACAAAATCCATGAGATGATTATGTCAAACCATCGAATCAAAATCCGTGAAATAGCAGAGGCTGCAAACATATTAACTGAGCGTGTACACGCCATCATACATTTGGATATCACAACGATATTCGCGCAATGGGTGCCGAATTTACTCGAGCAATAACGCACACCTGTGACGGATTAGGAGAAGCTATTGGCGAAGATAAAACGTGATTCGAGGGATTTTTTCCCTGTTGATGAAATATCACTGTTGATTCATTACTACACGAGACGATGAAGGAACAGTCTAAACAGTGGAGAAAAGCGGAGAAGGCTCATAGGAGATGGCAAAAACAATCCGATCGGCCATAAGGTGATGACGACTGTTTTCTTGGGATGCGGAAAGTATTATTTTTATTGACTTCTTGGAAAAGGGTAAAACCACAATTGCCGATTACCACGCAGCATTATTGGATCGTATTGATGCCGAATTGAAGAAAAAACACCTTTGTTTGGCTCCTAAAAAAGTCAGATCCAACATGACAACATACTCGCTCACTGAGTGGTCGTCGTGCAGGTAAAATTGAACCAATTAGGCTACGAATTGATCGATCACCCACGGTATTTTATCAGATCTTGCGACTTCTTTCTGCTCCCAAATATTAAAAAAATGGCTCGTACGATGCCGTATTGCAACAAATGATAAAGTGATGACCGAAACCTCCCGCTATTTTGAAGAGCTCGAGCAAAATAACTTTACGGAATGGATGAAAAAGTTAGAAAGTCGTCTTGAAAAGTATATTAAAAAGGGGATATGTTGAAATATAAATATTTAAAACAAAAACAAAAATCGTGCGTTTTCTTACTTGAGCTAGATTTCCGTCAAACCACCCTCGTACAATGACTTTTTGATATCATAAAAATCGCAATTGTTTATAAATACTTTTTAAAAGATGAATCATTAATAAATTAATAGATTTATTGGCGGTGTACATCCACATGGTAAATATTCAAATTTTGTGCTGCTGAACTGAACAAAAAACTGCTGAAGTGGCTAATAAATAGTATAGACAATGTAATCTAGTGACAAGTTTTTTATAATCTATTCTTACTCTGCGCACATTTCTTTGACCTCTAAACGAGCTTTGTACATTTGGTTGCTTTAAAAGTCAAATTTGGTTTAGAACACCCACTTTGTAGCAGTCATTCTATTTTCTGGAGTAAAATATTTAAAAGTCCAGATTTCATACTCTAATGAGAAGTTATATTCCTTTTTCATGATTTTTCCATTGCTTAGCGTTAGGGTCATTCAGCGGTTCATCTGCAGTCAATAGGTCATGGCTATAGTCATATAATGCACAATATACAAAACCGTCCAGAGTTTGAGATGTACGCTCCCTTTGCGGATATCATTTAGCCATAATATTTACATGAGGATTCAAGAGGATTCATGAAAAGGTGAGTCACCATGAGAAATTAGAACCAGTGTTTTATAAACCATGCTCCATTAGGCCTAATTTATGTATATACATAAATTGTTTTGAATTTATTATTGAGATCCACTAGATAAATAAAGTTTATGATGTTGATAAACATTCCATAGATTTGTAAAAACATATGCATATGATTTCTGAGAGAAATAAAAAATAACGTTTAAGGGACATGGAATAGAATCTGTTATAGATTATGTAACGGGCAAGAATGTGTGCAGAATATGTGAAAATTGGGGATAGAGCGGATAGATCAAATCACTTCCCAATGGAGTGTAAAGTACATACGGGGGACTATGAGGAAGATGTGTAAAGAGAGCAAGGAAATAAAGAGAGAAAGGTTACAAATGTAATGAAATGGAATAAAACAATGGGGAAGAGAATGAAAAAGATAAAAAGGGATGAGATTGAAAGCATGGGAGAGGTGATGGATGAAATAAAAAGGAATATGAGTAGGAATGATAAAAAGCAAGGAAGTAAGAAGTCAGGGAGTACAGTTGATAATGTGGATGAAGTGGATAAATAAGGATATATAATGATGAATAAATAAGGAAAAAAAGTTAAGGGAAATACTAAAGAAGGTGAGAAAGGGTGAAGAAAATTGGGATGAATTTAATTAGGTGGAAAACGAGTGAAGTGTGTAGGATGAGAGATACAAAATGGAGAATGAGAGAGAGAGAGAGAAGAAAGAAAGAGAATCAATAATATACGGAGTGAGAATGAAATCTGGAAATATTTGAGGGAGAGAAGCATAATGGCTGATAACAGAGAGATGTGCATGATAGAATTGAAATAAAGAGAAAAAAGTGTAAGGGGGAAGCAGTGTGGAAGAAAAGATAGAAGCAACGATGGGATTGGGAAGTGAGTGAGAAGGACACATAGAACAAGACAATGAGTGAAGGCTATTAAGGAGGAATTAAGGAAGCTAAAAAAATAGTGCGACAGGACCGGATAGGTTGCCTATTGAGGTATGGGATGTATAAATAAAAGTGGGGTCGGTGCGATAGCCGGGGGAATAAATTAAGTATTGAATGGAAAAGAAAGAAAGCCCGAAGAATGGAAGTAAGGGGAAATTGCCCCAGTGTACAAGAGAGGTTGATAGACAATTTGTGGAAAGTTATAGAGGTATTACTATGATGAATGGGATATATGGATTGGTTGCTAGAATAATTAATAGAAGGTTTGAAAGAGAGATGAAAGAGAAGGGTGTTTTATCGAAGACGCAGACAGGGTTTGTTAAGAGTAAGGGGACGGCAGACAACATAGTATCAATGAATTGCGTAATGAATCAGTAGGTAGGTGAGAAGAAAAAATTATATATGTTGTTTATTGACCTAAACTCTGCGTTGAATAAATTAATAAGGGAGAGGTTGTAGGAAAAAGTGAACCAAATGGGAATAGATGAAAGACTGATAGGGTTGATAAGAAGAATATATGATGGAACGCAAATAAGAGCGAGAGTAGAAGAAAATGTATCAGAATTGTTTGAAACAAATAGGGGAGTGGGGGGGGGGGGTGACAAAGTAGTCAATGAGCGGAAATTTGTTTAACATATACATAGCGGATTTGGAAAGGTGTTAAGAAATGAGCAATCGGGGGAGTAAATATAGGGAAAAAAGGATATGTTATGTTTGGCATGCTGTAGGGAAGACATGCTAGATGTGATAAAAGGAGTGAAAGGATTCATGAAAAGGAAGGGGTTACAACTGAATGTGTTAAAGTCAAAAGTGATGGTGTGTAAGAAAGGAGAAAGGGAAAGTTTTATTTCGGAATCTTATTCATCAGGCGGTCATCTTCCCCAGAATATAATGCCATTCACATTACAGCCTAAACATTGCCAAGAGACATAAATCTAGTTATGTCAAGGATTCAATTAAAGAAATGGTTTTTTATGCAACGCTTCATGCAACGATATCCATACCCCTAATTTGTTAATGTGCGTATATATAGCTAGTATATGATATTAAGAGTAATCAGTGGTGTATCAGGTGGCATTTATGTCCCTTATGCGTTCTATTGTGTACTGTGTTGCATTAAAAATGCATGTTAACACCATAAAAAACTGATTTCTCTACAAAAAGTTTGGTAGTCTTCATTAATTGGAATAAAATTGTAGAAACAGATCGCAACAATCAGATATAATGTAAGAAATAGTTCAAATTAACCTAAAAACACCTTGTAAATGACAGATCGCATACATGTAACATATAAAGAGTTTACAATCAAATAATATTTGTCCGATGATAGGTTCAGAATGGAGTTTAAGTATATTCACTTATACAAATACAATGATGTTTTGTAAAAAGGAGGGTGCTGAGGAAGCTAAATACCTTATAGCCATCCACCCAAAATGTTCATCGGAATTTTTTCTATCTTCGTAGTCTCTCATATATGATTCGCAATTTTCGATGATTACCTGCTTAAATATAATTAAAATATCACTTGGTAAAATAAGCTAGAGCTGAGTTTCTTAAATTTCTTTCTTAATAATTATAAATTTGTTTCTTAATAATTATCATGATCTTGGTGCTACAGCCCTACAAGACCATTGACCTTCTAAAGCTTCTTATGCCATTCTGTATGACTCTGGACTTTGATTTCCAATTAGGGACCCCAATATTTCTTGCATCTTGCGATATACCGTCCACTCATCTAAGCATGAACCTGTCTGTACTACTGCCTCGAGAATTTTCTTTATAGGGTTATTTTCACATGCTAAGGCTACATGTCCTGCCCATCTTAACCTAGTTAGTTTTATAACGGTTATTATGTTTTTACCATTTGACTTGCCTCTATATAAGATTCGAAATTCGAAGTTATATTTCCGTGTCCATACTCCATTCTCAAATATGCTCACGAAACTTTTTCGGAATACTTTTATTTCAAACTTTAGGGCATTTTTATTTGTCTTCGTAAAAAGGACAAATAAGCCAAGCCTCCGGTTCCTATGTTAATACGATGATTATTAATGTTTCGTATATTCTTGTCTTAGATGTCTGTGATAGAAGTTCATACGTGAAGCACTTGATTAACCCATGATAACATCTACCTGTTACTATTCTTCTCTTAATTTCAGCAGAAGTGTAGTTATTATCGTATATTAGAGTGCCCAGGTAGGTTAATTCTTTAACCAGCCCAAAGTTGTAGTTGTCAGCTGTCATGTTTTGTCCTACATTTCTTGCTCTATTTTTAGCTCTTATTGGGATAAACGTTATTTTAGTTTCGTTGACTTTCAGCCCCATATTTTCCGCAGAAATTATGAAGTCTGAGAAGGCTTCAGTAAACCCTCTGATAGTTCTTGTTAATATATCAACATCTTCTGCGTGTGACGATATCTGAATAGACTTATTGAAGATAGTCGCCCTGCATTCCATGCCTCCGTCACGAACAACTTTTTCCAAAACGATATTATAAATTTGACACGTCTGCGCGTTTTCTACTCGTAGTCCTCTATGTATGCTGAAAGGTTGTGATATAACGTTTTGTATTTTCGAAGATGAGACGATGTCAGTCACAGTTATCTTTACCAAGAATATGAGTTTCCCTGGTATTCCTAGCTAGTTTATTGCCTCGTATAGTTTAGGCTTCAGTATACTATCATATATGCAGATTTAAAGTCCACAAATAAATGAAACATATCGATGCTATATTCCCGAGTCTTTACAAAGATTTGTCGTAAAACAAAGATTTGATCTATGTTGGAGCGTCCAGATCTAAAGCCCACTTGATATTTGCCAAGGCATTTTTCTGTGTAAGGCTTCAACATCTCATTCACAACATTGGATAGGATTTTGTAACAAATATTAAGTAGGGGTATTCCTCTGTGATTTTGGCACAACAACTGGCTTACTTTCTTGTGTATTAGGCATATCAATCCCAAAATACATACGTCCGGCATCTTCTCTTCTGACTAGACTTTGTTATTAATTTCATGGATTGTTTAGATTAATATTTATCCACCATGTTTGAACAATATTGCCTACCTGGAAAATTGCCGGAGAATTCCTGGAGAATTGTTGACTTGCCGGAGAATTCCTGAATATCCTACCAATTGCTGAAAATGGTCTACCTACCTGCCCAAAATGTCATCCTTATTAGATATTATATTGCCATCCTTGTCATTACACACGTTTATCTACATCTTAGTTATGTTGTTAACTTCTCGATAGAATTTCCTAGTATCATTCAGTTTTAAGTTATTATCTAGTTGTTCTATAGTATATTTTAACTCTCCTGTGCCTTTATTTTATTTAGTTGTTTTTCTTCCCTTCTCCGATCTTTATATTTATCGATTGCTGCTGTTTATTCAGCGCTGTTGTATGGTCTTATATGCCTCGTTTTTCTTGAAGAAATTAAGTAACCACCCGAAAATATGCTACAAATTTTGAACAGTAATGAAAGCAGGATAAAAGATTTTTTTTAATTGAAAAGTCAATCGTGCCTCGACTGTCTCGATATAAATCTTGTTTTGTGTTACTAAAAACTCTACATCACACCTATTTGACGATGTTAAATCATTGATAGGCTACAAAGCAGTTGCATATTTTAAAGTCACTAGAAAAGAATGAAAATATAATAAAATTCTTTATAATGAATTTCAGGAATAACTGAACAATATCAGGAGCATGATAATGTACAAAACTGAATAGCACTTACGCCGTTAACTAACAAGATATTTAAGATCAAAGAGTTGGCAAAACGTGTCAGGCAATTCGAGAATAGATTAAAATTACGAAACAGATTAGAATTTATCATTATACAGATATATAGTAATAAAAAAGAACGTGTGATGAATAAAGCATAATAACCCAATAGTCTTAAACAAGACGTAGAGAATACCAATGAGGTATTAAAAGAGCCCACATAAAGTTTACCAAATCGTTAATCCCGGGACTATGTGAATAAAAAGAGGAAGCTTTTTTCTTCAATTAAATCTAATGATATCTAATATTTAGACTTACTACAAGAACTGTTACTGATCATTTTTAGTTTTATACAAAACTTCTATAAAAACTTTGCCTAAATTTACAACGCTTTTTTAACGCTTTGAGGCCAGAATTAAGTTTGTCTAGAAACAATGATATTTACTATTCAAAATGGGTAATTTATAATAAAAAAAAACAACAATTTAATCATATTTCATGGACATTTTGCATTTGGGATCAGATTTTGCATATGGTTATTCCTGGTAACCACTAGGCAATAAAAGGCAAAAGTCCACAATCATTTTTCATGAAAAAAACACAAAACAATTCCTATCCTCATTGAGACAAAATCCAATACCACAGGTGGAGCATTTCCAGATAGTTCGATGAACATCTTTTGCTATGCTACAGTATCCATATCCCAGTGGGCTACACCGCATAGACATATGAGCAGATTTATAATGTCTCACTTCCAAGGGAATTATTGAATTTGTTTATAGGTTTCTTTGAAGAGTTCTTCCCTCGATTTGTTGATTTCACTGCTCCTATCAATCCACGTGCCACTGACATACGTAATAATTTCATGTTTTCAGTGACTTCATTGTTGGAATAAAATAAATGTATTCACCACACATTCATGAAGAAAATAAAAGAGAATGCGATGCCACCAGTTTCATACAAACCTTTTGCTATGAACTTCATACAAACTGTTCAGAATTGATTGACAATTTTATGACAAAGAACGCCTCTTCTAAAACAATCATTCTTTCATCTAGAAGCAGTCTGTATTACCGTAGGATCAAGCTAGTTTCTCAAGAAAAAAGCACATTTCAATTATTCTTCCACTTCATAGTTACTAATGCATCCGTTGAAACTCGCCAGTTCACTTGTCCTCATTTTATGCTCGTATCCGCTTTCGAAACAGGAAATAGTTTTCTCTACTGTCGAATAGTACCACACCTATAGATTCCGTCATCCAGTTATTCCCTTTGAAGGCTGATTGAATTCAAAATAATTATTAAAACTGACTTTATGGTGTTTCCCATCCAAATTTCCCGTGAGGGGACGTACAACCCGAGCAATCAATTTTTTTTAGTAATGTTTTGAACCTTTCCGGCATATATTTGGAAGTTACTCATGAACCCAACAGTTTGTACGAACTCAATCATCTAACGCCTTTTTATGGCTTTCATAAGCATATATTGACGATTGGAGCTTCTGTCTGTGAATATTATGATTGATTCGTCTACTGACTGGAACTCATAAGGTTTAATTCAAGAAAGGAACGCCTCTTATGATTTGGTGAAAACAGATCTCACTTTATATAACTGAATTAGCTTCATTTCTTTCTGGCTGTATAGAATTGTCATTCAACCAAGAAACCACGAAAATATATCTCTAGACGTAATAGAGCTGATAAAAATATCCCTCATTTCGTCCCGAGATGACCAATAATATCTGTTGTTTGGGATTTGCTTTAGGCTTATCAGCATATTCCCTCCCAAAAATATTTTAATTTCCACATAAGCTGTTGGAATAGTTATGTCTGGCGGAAGAGCATACAAATTGGTATGGAAAACAATGTCCTGGATGAGGACATTGGATGAGGGTACCAGGAAACATTAGAACCAGATATCTGGTACATTAGATCCAGTCTGTTCCCAATCATTTTCCCAAACAATTTGAAATTAGAGCAATATTGCCGGTAGTTTACAAAGGGGCATTTCATATTCATTTTCCCACCCAGTATTGTCGCTTGGCACATGACTTTATAAATCATCAGCAGTTTCGAAAGCACAGTCGAATACTCAATATCGAACTAACTATTATTAACTATCCTTGCGAACACCCTATATATTACACTAATAATTGTCACCCCTCCATAACTTCTAACATCACTTCTACCCCGTCTTTTGTATACTGGAACTATTTCCCCCTCCTTGCATTCTACAGGCATTTCTTCCCTTCCATTGCATATTTCATTCATGCCTTTAATCAACGCTTCCACTCCATCTGTATCTAATTTCATCCATACATCTACAGGGATCCCATCTGCACCAGTCGCACTGATCTGTTTTATATCCTTTATCTCTTCTTTAACCCCTTTCGTTGATATCATCCCCCCCCCCCTCCCACCCCTCGTAAGAATATGAACCGTGATATTCAAATACTATTCAAATGCGCATTACTTTGTTTAAGTTTATAATAAAAAGTTAAATAAAATTATGTTGTTAGTAGCAACAACGTAAACTAACTGAAGTTGTTACAACAACATTGTAAACCAAGTTAAGCTGTAAGTAACAACAACATAAATAAACTTATATTCTTATC
>WYDF02313668.1:0-14822 GCA_009867245.2 Adranes taylori
AACATACGCAAGGTGTTTTGCGTTAATCTTGAATTAACTCCCAAACTAGATCCGATTTTAATGATCTATTTCTACAAGATTATTCCAACAAATGAGTACTACCTTACTTATTGTAGACAAATCAGTTTTTTATGGTATTAGCGTGTATTCAAAGCAGCTAAGTGCACAATTGAAAACCTGAAACGGACTATAGAGCCACGTCGTTACTAGTAGCACCACTGGTTTTGCTTTGGTCATATACGAGAGCCGCATATATGTAACTTATCACATTTTGGATGTTTACTGATTTGTTTTTTTAAAGTATTATCTACTACGCTCTGCCATATTTGCTAGGATTTCCAGAAGTTTTTGAAAATTGGTTTTCATAATATGATTTCTTCCTTGTTTCTATATGTTGCTCTACTTTTTTTTTAAATTATTTTGCAAATCTTTGTGTTGCTTTTGTTTCGATATTTTTTCAATGGGAGACTTCCAGTTTTCTGGATCCTTCTCATTTATTTGTTTAATCAATGACAGTCTTACTCCTTCGTAGTCTACTTTTGTTTTCTCTTTTCTTAGTTTCTTCCTTGCTTTGTTTCTCATTCTGTAATTATGAGTTTATGGTCAGTGAACGACTTGTGCTTAGTACAGAATGAAATTTGCTTATCTGGTTTATTGCTGACAATATGATCTACTATATTTCCTATTCCATCTTTCAGTATTGTGTATAATTTTATTGTTATTTCAATAAAAGAGTGCCTTCAGTTTCCCCACAATGTCTCCTACAAAAATTCCTTTTAACCGTTGTAATCTATAAAAGCTTTATGCTCCAAGTAGCCAGATGCAAAAAAGCAAGTATTCACTCTAAACTGTAAAAGGATAATATGACTGCTGGGCTAACAGATTACTATATTCTCTAGTTGGTTGGCGGCTAGCTCAAATTCAGTCTAGTTACTTATATTTTGATCGAATGCTTAGGATAAATCAAACTTACAACAGCTAAATATTTTCAAAAAGGTTTATTGGATTTTAATAAATGTATTTGCTACGATGTCAAGGATAATGGGAAAATAGTATGAGAATAAGAGTAGAAGAAAGTGATAATGATTTGGAAATCGAAAGATTCAGCAGAAGATGTGTCGTCGGATACTGAAACTTTTTGTTAGTTTCGTAGAAGTTTAATTTTATTTTGTAGAATTTTACTTATTTTATTCGTAGATTTAATATGTTGTTTGAATATTTTAAATTTTACTATAGCGCTTTAAGATCAGATCAATACTGGCTGTGATCATTCTCGCTGACCGAAATGGAATTGACGAAGTCTTATTTCAGAATTAAACCTTTGGACTAGCGCGATTGGGTTCTCGCAGCCATCCAAAGAAAACAACTCAAAAATTGCGTCTGTGGATCACTGGCCTGGAAGGCTCCTTATATGCGAATTTTCTCGCGAAGGAAGCTACTCCTGATGGATCGGTTAAGCTGTGGCATTTTGCCTAAGCTATGGCGCTGTTGCCTAAGAAAATATAACGATTAAAGTTGCATTATTTCGTTGACGGTTATCTAGTGAAATGCAGGTAGTGAAATGCATTCTAGGATGCGGTTATCTAGTGAAATGCATTCTAAAAGATGGTGGGTCACATCAGCGGTGGAAATAGTAACTTGATGCGGTCAAAATCTCAAAGTGTCGTATAGAAAACGCCTCCTTCAAAAATACGTTAAACTAATATCCAATCAGATCTGTTGAAAGCCAAAAGGGTAAAAATCTTACTCGTCATTCAGAAAATGTGGTCAGTGAAATTCTGGATAATTCTCGTCGAAACAAATATTCGCCTTGCCATACAAAAAAAACTTGCCATCGTAGAACAAATACGTAAAGTCGTAAATCTTAAAATATATGCCAATGCACCTGCAGTAGATGAAAGCATAGCGCGCGGTGTCGGCATAACACAATGCTTTGACGCGACAATGACGCGTGATTTGTGTACGTTACTCATTGCGGCAAAATCTGTTTGATCTTTAGTTGTATAGGTTTGTCGGAAGCTGTGATGTTCTTGGCGGTTTCTTCTGGGTTTTTTTTTTGTTATTTTAACGTATTATGATTTTATTTGATAATTTATATTTTTTTCTTGATTTAACTAATTTATTATGATTAGTTGTTTGGTTAGGTTATATATTAGATTATATTTAATTGCATATTATATTTCTTTGATGAATTAGATTAGTCAATTTAGATATATATATATATTGTTAGGGATTTCTCATTTAATTTATGATGTACAATATTGACCATATAAACACTCAACTGGAAGATAATACATGCAAACAGTAGTTTCCAGATAAACAGTTATATGCAAACAACTGATTTTATACATACTTTCATAACTGTAGAATTTTAACACCTTTATACTTTTGCTAATATAGTCTTCAACAAATAAAATTTAATCATTCTAAAATGTGTTTCGGAAAAGCCGGCAATTTATGTAGCAATCGAAAAAGCTATTTATTACCTAACGATATGTAAATTTTAATATAATTAGCACAACTGTTTGGAGTTATTTTTATTGCATTTCTGATTCACTCTTTTAATGTAAACAATTGAATCGTTTTAGTCATCATAAAAATATTATATTAACTTTGATGCCAATTATAATCAATTAATCATTAGAACATTAAAAAAATATTCCAGAGCTTTAGAAATCTTCGTATTATCTTGATTTAAACAAAATGAATAAAATTATAACAATCTCTACTAGCCGGCACTCACTGTATGTGGAAGCTTTTTCTAATATAAAATATGAATGACCAGATCAGTTTTGTTCAAGATTCTTTTTCTTGAAACATGCCGAAAAATTGAAGAACTAAATCGTCATGTCTAGCTACTAACTGGAAGTACCAAACAAGTTCATAATCAAAGACTTTTCTCGTTCATACCGCGATACAAAAAGTTTACTTGAAAAGTATAACATTTATTAACTAAAACTTCCTAAACTCATTTCAAAAATATATTACTTGAAATGACTTTTCATTTAGGCAGTGTAGGTAGGGTTGCCATACGTCCGGGTTTTCCCGGACATGTCCTAGTTTTAGGGATGTCCTGGATGCGTCCGGGCGGGATTTCTGCGTACGGGGGGAATCTGTGTATCCAATTCATCGGTAACAAATAAGCTTATCGTCATTACTTACTTTACTTTTCATTACTTTTGTGCTCCGAAAACATGATTAATGCATTTCATGTTTTAGGTTCACTTTTATATACATTTAAAATAATATTTTTTTCATTTATCTGATTTTTTTTTGGAGCACTAAGCGAATTATTTGTGGATGCCATTACGTATGCATATGTACTATATGTGCGATCCTTAATACGTTCCTTACAGATGTGTGATGATGTATGCCAACGGTGACTGTCTCACGCGTGTTTGTTTACACGCGTTGACTGTATTATATGAATGAACTAGTGTGAATCACGTCGCAGACGCGTGGCCAACGCCAAGGTTTATACGTAACTTCGCAGTTGACGTGGGAACTTACGCTAAATAAGTTCGCTAATGCGCTAAAGAAGCTAATGCGTAGTTGAAGTTGTTAACAATGCCTAAACGTAAATGTGTTTTTACTGAAGAACTAAAGGCAAAATAAATTTTTAAAATATTTTAAATTTTATGATTTTGCTCAAAATCATCTCAAAAAAAATATCCGTGCTTTAAAAAAGTGCCGGAAAAGACTGGGAAATAAAATGCATTGTTTCCAATTCCAATATTTTCATTTCAAACAAAGGTAAGACGTGAAAATTATTTTCTAATTTAGGGCTAAAATATTTGTATTATTTTAGGAAAGTCGGATATGGAAGATCACATAAATTGTGAAAAACATAAAAGAAATGTTCGATCCTCTTCAAGTAGCTCAAAACTTGAGGATTTTGTTTTGATAAAAACATCACAAGAACGCGAAAACTTAATTGCAGCCGCAGAAGCAACGTTGTCATATCACATCATAAACCATCATCATTCGTTCAATTCTTTGGATTGTTCAATTGCAACAAGCGAACGAATTTTCAGTGACTCTCAAATATGTAGAGGTAAAGATCTGGTTCAATTCATTAAAATCCATCTAGTTATTTAATTTCAATCCAATAGGTTACTTGCGGGCAAACAAAAGCAACTGCAATCATCACCAGCGTCATTGCTCCTTTTTCTGTTCAACAAACGTTATTCGAACTTAGGAATGTTTCGTATATATCGATATCAACTGATACCAGTAATCATCTCGCCGAGAAGATGTATCCAATTTGAAATCTCGCGGTATGAAATAAAAAATTATTGACTTGGTGTGTGCTTTAAACGAGCAAGTAGAAACTATTTCAGATCTAATTGTATCGAGCCTAGAAAAATATGAACTACACGAAAAATGTAGTGCATTTTGTGGCGACAACTGCAATACTAATTTCGGCAGCAAGAAAAGGTTATGCAAAAATGTTCTCTTTAAACTAACGGAGAAAATTGGAGGAAACTTGATTGGATCCCAGCACACATCCTTAACAACGCTATTCACCATGCTTGCGATTCTGCCATTCCAATTGATGTAGATGCTATAGTATACAAGATTCATAACTATTTCGCAATCTATACGGTCAGAACACATGATTTGAAGAAATTTTGCGAATTTTTCGATACTGATTACAAGCAACTATTAAGTCATTCAAAAATGAGGTGGCTATCTTTATTCCCGGCAATCGAGAGACTATTATACATGTTTGAACCAATCAAATCTTACTTCTTATCTCAGGATAAACCTCCGAAGATCTATGAGATGTTCTTTCATGACAGATGGAGTGATATCTATTTTTACTCCACTCTTTGATGTGTGTGTTCCACAGTTCTATTTTAGAATTGGAAAAAAAGGACAACTCCTTGCTTGAGATAATTTACATAATTAAAAAAGTCAAAAAATCTCTGGAAGAACGTTGTAAGACTGACTTTATGCCGTTAAAAGTGCAAGCGATCGTTCTGAAAGCCGAAAACGATGGTTTTGAGTCGGAAGCCAACAGTTTTTGCGCTAACACTGAAAAACTATATCAGTGCGCGTTGGAATATTTGAATGAGTGGTCGGAACCCTTAAGTGAGATCGAAATATTCGATTGTCCTGTCCTGAGAATATTACTAGTGTTAGTTGGTTGAACGTGGGTAATTGTCTAAAATATCTTCAGAAAAAAGGTGTTGGTGTAGACGACTCCAAAATGTTTGATCAGTGGTATCATCTGAAGAGAAAAAGTGTCCACTAAATGAAATTTGGAGCAATTTCTTCAATAAACGCGCGTCTGAAGAAATCACAACTTCTTAAGATTGCGCATTTTTTTTTCTCTTTGCCGAGTCATAACGCAAATGTAAACCAGGTATTTTCATTGATTAGTGCGCAATGGACTGATGAGAGAAATAAGTTAGCAGTATATATTCTGAAGGACATTATACTTACAAAGTATAATTTTAAAATAACTTGCACAGAATTTTATGACTTTGTGCAACGCTAGACTATTGATAAAGATTTGTTGAGAAAAATTCAATCTTCAGACAAATATACGCATTAGATATTTTGTCCGACTATATCTGTTTTTATAAATAAATTTGCATAAAATCTATACCTCTTACCTCTAAAATCTATACAGAGTTACCTATCAGTTTTTATAATTAGTAAATAGGAAATATTTTTATAAGTAGTTACCCATAATGTGCACGCTTAGTATCTTATAAACAGGTCCGGGATTTTGTCTTAGTTTCAAAATTTCCATGTCCGGGTTTTTACATCCAACTGCCCTAGATCGTTCGAAAAGTTTATGGCAACCCTAAGTGTAGGTCACAAAAAATGAGAATCCAGACGATTTATACGTACTACATTCTCATTCCTAGAAAAGACGATCTGATTATCAAATTATTTATCACCCAAATCTAATGTAATGAGAATAAAAAGACATTGTGCTAAAAAAAACTATATTTTACTTTTCAGATAGTTCCTCCAATTGAGTTCTACAAAAAAATTAGCCACCTATCCGTTTCAGATCTCCTGCTTAATTATGTAGATGACTATGAAGAAGAACCACTATTTGCAAGTACGAAACTATTATTTCTTATTTTTTATTGAAGACATTTTCAATCGGAATAATTACAAATTGTTAAACACTTATTTTTTACATATGCACACATCGATGGTTAGGATATGGACAAATCGATGGTGTAGTGTCAGAAAAGCCAATCTACATTTTTTTAAAAGGGCCAAACTCATTTAAGGCTTTAATAAACAAAACTTAAAGAACCAATCTGAAGCAACCTCTCTATTCCTAATTTCAGAAAATTTAAAAGGTCCGAAGTGCGAGTACAATAGGGGTCAATCTGCAACAGTTGAGTAGAATGGGAAAAGAAAAGGATCATTCTTTTTTAGACAATAAATTTCGTGCTTATGTTAACACCATTGACAGCTAATATCCTCTTTGTTAAAAGATAGGTTGTTCATATATTTTATTCCTTTGTGGTCATTTTAGCTAGCGGTTATTTATTTTTTCTAGTTTTAATGATATTTAATTAAAATTTGTTTCTTAACTCATTTATTTTGATGAACTGTGTAACGTATAACTGGTGTTATAGCGAAAAGTAGACAGAGCAGAGCTATCTCGAGGGGAAAGCTTTTGGTGCAAAGAGCTTTGCAGAACTTGGATACAATAAGGTAGGTGTACTTTTACCACTTTCAATTCATTATTGTATTGACTTATAAGTAATAAAATACATAGGTATCCATTGTCAGTTTACCACACAGTGATCTTGATTATAGCTTCTCATACTGAGACTTCAGACAGACTCGCAAATATCGAGAAAAAGGATGACAAGTATCTTATAAAATCAGTGAATTATAATGTGGTGATTGAACAAAGTGGAAGTAGTAATATAATTATTATGGAAGAAATTAATAATATTTCTATTTAGATCGTGGATACATATGTAATAATTTTGCAAAAGTATCTGTTAAAGGTAAGAAAATCAAACCAGTTTATTATTTCTATGTTGATTTGCAATTAAGAGAATCATTTATTCAATTTTATGCAATCATTTTTGTATCTAATTGCAGTTTTTGTTGATGATTCAGAACATTTATGGAATCACGGATTTCACGAAAAATACGGAATCACGAAAAATACGGAATTACGACAAATACGAATTTTATAGAATCACAATTCAATATTATTTAGGAAAATGCACTACTTGTGAACTTAATTTTTCAACGACTTGTTATGTTTTGTACCTCTTTGATCTTTTGTAGCATGAATTATCTTCCATTAATGTTACCAATAATTCTTTCTGTTTTATGTTTTCATTGTGAGGTTTACTCCGCCAAAATGGATTCTGAGTATTTGGAATTTTCAAGTATTATCAATTTGGCTACTTCAGGTGATTTGGTCATAGTTCCTAATAAAGAACTAGATATTGCTGGGGAAAAGTAGATTCATTTAGCCAGGCAGAGAAAAAAAAATGACGATGCGCGGAATGAGATGATCGTAGAAAAATTAGACCACAGCCTTACCCGAAAATTATTACGTGATGCGGGCAAATGCTACATCAATTGTAAAGGTGTAGAAGTACCATCACGTTCTTTAGAAGAGCCCTGCACTAGCTCGTTAAAAATGCACTGATAACTATTCCGAAGATCAAAAGAAAGCTATTCTCAAAAGCTATTGGGAATTAGGTTTCACAGAACAGCCAGTCTCTTGAAGAGAAACAAAAACGCGAACAACTGTTGGCAACAGTAGGAGTTTCACCAGAATTTATGTATTGCCTCTTTATGATAAGAGAACTTAAATAAATGCTTCTGTAACTTTGGGATCTTTGTCAGCGCATGAAAGAGGAAAAAAAATTCCGCGGAAACTCCTCCTCGCTACATTTACATTAGAAAATTTATTTAATACTTTCCTCAATAATATGATAATTTATAGAACATACACAGGAAATATATTAGCTTCTGTAAAGATAATGAACAAAACGAAGCTTCAGAATTTATGTTTACGAAAATGTTGTAACAATATTGGAATCCAAACATAAAAAAAAGAAAGGACAAATGCACAACTTGTGTAATCCAACTGAAGATGAAACTATAGAATATGAAAAACACCAAACAGAAAAAGTGCAGCTAGAGAAACGTATATCAGAGATCAGGAATGAGCGAAAACGGATAATAACATGATCATTGTTTCTCTTGACTTGTAGAAAGAGCTACATACGCCTTGTAGTAAAAGTATTTTGGTTTTTTTGCCAGAAAATATGCTGTGTCAATTGGATGGGAACAGAGGGAGCAATGAAATATGCAGTATTATGGAGAAGTAGCATAACTAGTTTGATTAGAAAAAAAGTTACTTCGTTTTGTGATAACTGTTGTGGTCAACAAAAAAATTATGCAATGCTTTCGCTAATTTCGAATTTTATCAAAACAACTAAGTGGATACAGACTATTTTCCCGATTTTTTTATAAGTCGGACATTCGGTGATAACAGCGGACTCTATTCATGTCGTGATTGAAAGGCATATAAGACACTAGAGTGTATACGCTCTAAGCGAATGGCTAACTAATTCAAGGTATGATCCCTTTCCATATCGTGTATTTAAAATGAAGTCAAGTGACAGGAAAGATTGGAAGAAATTTTGTGAAAAGGCTCCCCAATGACTACAAAATCAAAATGTTCAAATAAGCAAGGTTCAACAAATTATATTTGAAAAAACCGGTAACTTCAATATTTTTCAGTCCGCAGTTGACCCTAAGGAAGTTAAGTGCAATTTTAAAGCAAAGAGAACACGTCGGGGTACTCAAGCAGACGAAACCTTTCAGCTATATTTTGGTGACCTGCCTATATCATCTACAAAATATAAAGATCTGGTGAACTTATGCATGAACGGAGGAATTTCGCCTCATTACCATGATGAGTACTTTGCCCCTCGCACATAGCGATGGTGTTACATATCAACTGGTTGAGCCTGATAATGAAGAAGACATTCCTGAAGCTAAGGTTTCACGTGTGCTTAGAATTAATTTAACTTACGCTTATATTTAATTTTAATAGATTGTTTTTAGTAAATAATGTATTATTTTTTGAAGAAGACATCCTAAAGCTGAGATTTAACTTGTGCTTAGAATTAAGTTAACTTGTGCTTATAATTAATTTTAATAGATTTTTTAGTAAATAATATAGTATTTTATGAGTTATTTAATGTTAGATTTTAATAACTACATAATTAAAGGTTTCAGTGTGGATGGGTTATTGCTCCCTATTAGTCTTTTCTATTCGGGACTTGACATGTAAAAAATACGGACATAATGCCAAAATATAGGATTGGTACTTTTTATTTATTTTTTTTGAGATGCAGATTGCGCTACAAGATCGATATATCATATACGAGTGTATACAATTTATAAAAGATTTGTGTGTTGATCGCCCAACCATTGAGCGGAAGATAAAACAAAAGCTTTATCAAATTTATGCCGTATGAATCATATTAACAAAATAGATTAATTTCTAAGTTTGTGAACGAAACACGGATACCTGATAATATTCATAGTACATAATACGAATTTAGATAACACAAAACGGATACTAACCAAGACATTGCAAATTTATTTTCACATTTTGCGACAATATTTTCAAATAAAGTATGTTCTAGTCATTATTATATACTTTTATGCACTCTTTTCTAGTGGTGTTACTTCTAGGGGTGCAATATAGTATATCGTCCCAAAATACAACTAATCAAATATACACATATATAAAATACATAATAATGCGTCACAAGTATAATTCTACTGGACAAAATTCCCTACTGCCTAGTCGTAAACAAACCCTCTAAAAAGAAAGCAAAACTAAAAGCATGAGGTCAAATAACTAGCATTTCCCGCTACCAAAATATGTAAAATAATACAGACACACAAATGAAAAATAAACTAATAAAATATTTTGTCGCTAAAGATGTACAAAATTTGGTGTACGTAAATTAATGTTATAACAAGGCACAAAGAGCTTGAAGTAGTATTAGGAATGAGCACTAATATTGCTCAATACTAGTCCTGATTATTATATTAATTTCAAATAACTTCTAAAACCAAATAAATCTAAACTCATCAGACTTAATAATAAGTGTCTGTTTTTGTTCGCGCTATTACTAAATTAATAACTTAACAAATATCTTGTGTTTACTTTCTAGACTGTATGATGGCGTCTACATATCTATTTGCTTTAAAATATGGCCAGCTAGACAGGTCATACTTCCTAGTTGAAACTCGAAGGCTCTTCTGTTCTACGCTTTTCGGATAGCATTCTTCACCTGAAAACCTGCACCTGAAAACCATTCTTCACCTGAAAACCAAAAATTATGTGTTTTAACACCATATTCTCCTAACACAAATTGCTTACCACTCCATTCGCAACCCAACATTTTTTCCACAGTATCATATCATTTAGATTGTGAGATGGTCACTCTGCAATCGTTTTGCAGGCTCTGTTTTTGTCAGAAAATTTTAAATTTAGAGCCATTTCACATTGACGAAGCATAGTAACAAACAATAAAAACAAGTATAATAAAAGCTTCTTCTTCTTTATACATATAATTATTTAAGGTTGGCATGCTTTTGCCCGCCATCTTAGGCCTAGGGTGTGTTTCTAAATTCACCATTGGATCTAGCGCTTGAAACTGAAATCTATCAATGCATTTCTTTATTCAGCGCAACTTTCTTCCACACCGTTTCTATATACAAGGCTATATAGTTGCTCCAATCTGGCGCTAGACATTGCTTCTAGCGATTAAAAAATTCTGTTAGATTTCCGTAGATTTCTTAACGCGCTTGCGTTCATCAATCTTTCTCAACACATGTTTTCTGTAAGTTTACTTCAAATGAACCAAGAAGATATTTCAATACAAAAACTTCGTGAATTTCAAATAAATTGATTATTATTAACTATTGAACTTCTTTCTAGAAGTTTATTGTTATTAACTGATTCAGAAAAAATCCAATGAATGACGTAACCAATAAATAATCTAGCGTAATTCTACCAATATCGTTTCTTTATTATAACAATTTTTCATCTAGCACAATAATATATCACTCATTACAAAAGCAATGCACAAAACTAAAGACAATAACTAGAACAGACGAAGAAAAACCTAGTCAAAGAAGTAATAAATAAAATTAAATTACTTAAGTAACTTATAAATAAATATATACAAAACAACTCTTCTGATAAATAAATTTAATATACTAATATCAAGCTATAATTATCATTTTTACTTGGATAGATATGTTGGCAAGTAAATTTTTCCAATATTTAGTACGAGTTAGCAAACGCACAAATTCTTAGGAAAAAAAATAAAAATTGGATGAGTAAAAAATTAGATTAAAAAATCTGGGCCGAGATTTTCCCTATGCTCACACGCCATTTAGGCCCTAGTACTCTAGAACGAACCGCACGAGTGAGAAAACCCTACGACCACCAGCAGTGCCAGATACCTTATTGTTTGCTTCTTCTAAATTCTTTCTTCTTGCTGAAATAAAAAGAAAAGAAAACAAATAAGAATTAAATTCTTATATGTCTTCGTTAAAATTTAGTATTTTAAAGTGTTCTTTATTGCTAGCTTATAAATAAGCTTATGTGTCGCAGATAGCTGTTCGGTTCTTTCGCCTATCCTTTCTCGCGTGACGCTTCTGCCAATTAGCGCGCTTGGTTGTCAGCGTGTCCCCTTCTCGCAGATGTTTCTAATTGATGTGTTGTACCTCTGCGTGACACCTCTTAGCACAGAGGTATTGTGGCAACATGGTAGTTGCAGGTTTACCTATCCGCTGACGATCTACTAAGATGCGTGTCTGAATATCTTATAGAATATTTATATCTGAAATATTTGGCATACACGCTTCGTGTACGAAACACCTTAAATATTTTACGATATTTCTAGGTCCATGTTCCCAAACTCGAGATTAAGCTGGTCAGTTACGAAATTTAGGTTAGTGAAATTCATTACTATCTATGCTAAAAATCCTTTGTTAATGGTGAATGCGTTGTTAAAGTACCACACTGCAGGGTGGTATTTTATCTGGGCATGCACCAATATCTTGTTAAAATTAATGAGTTAATTTGTGAATCAACCTATATACACAAAATGCTGGAGGTATTGGTACCGTAGTGTACCGTTTACCATAAAATATGTTGTTAATCAGGTGATCCCGTTAATAAATCTTTATTTTACAGTGGAGAGGCAAGAAAAAAACTATGTATTTCACAAACTAGTCCTCGATTTCAGTTATTTCAATGAGTTTTATTTACCTAGCTTATAAATTTTTTTTTACTTTCACTCGGTATCATCTCATAAGTTGGTAGTGTCTCCATAAACGCCCTTATGCCTGTCACTTTTTAAGCCCTTTTCGAGCCAGAACAAATAATCGATCAACTTAATGGATAAATCTTGATATCTTTGATATGCACCTTGAGATGAGGAACTCTCTTTTATATTTCAAAAGGGGACGGATATTGGTTATCTGTCATTGCTAACCTACCTCTCTTATATTTTGCAAGGGAGCGATCATGGTTATCCGACTTTCGCAAACGGAATAACAATTTTAACAAAAACGCCTGTTGGAAAATACATATATTTATTACAAAAATATAATTTTATAAATGATTTGTAGTTTAGAATATCAAAAATATATGATTTATATAATTATATCGCAATCACAATATAAAAAAATTACAATTTGATCGTGTAAGCAATATTCTGTAATGGTTCTTATATTTTGTTTTTGATTTTTTGCATTTATAGGAATTTTATTAGACTAGAAGCAAATTAATAAAATGTTCACCCACTTAAGGTACATAAATTATTTAAATGAAAACGTAATTTAGAAATTAAAAGAAATAATTTTATATTCAAATATTGAAATTAATAATAATGATAAAATGCAAGAGTTAAGTATTTACTTATTCAAACTTGATGCTCAAAATCATATCAATCATCTAGAACTGGAATCATCATCTGGAAGTAAATTGAAATAAAAAAAGCGGTTATAGATATTACTTGGAAATACTATAAATACGCCCCTGGGCGATTCCTCAAAAACAATGGCCACTTTTCTGACCTTTGGTCGCGATGTAGACTTTAAGCGTAACAAATCCAAGGCAGCAATTTTGTTCCTCAAATTACACCAAATATTCTGAGAATAATTGCGATAATGAAAAGTGTGCTAGAAGTACATACAAATAAACATCAATTGCGTAAACGTATTAGAGATACCGATACTTTGTTGATATGGTTTTAAACATTCTGCACGAATACAACATATTTTTTTTAATACGCTGAGCTACCTTTTAAATTTCTATCACTATATGGCGATCTAGTACATTTGTTACTGTTAAAACAGAGACAGCTTAAGAATCATTGTAGTGTATGGTTAACGTTTAAAACAAAGGAATTTTGTGAAGAACTAAAATGTTGCCTCAGGATGGTATTTTCGACGTTAGTAAAGACCCAACTTAACAACAATGTCTCGAATCGCTTCGTTCAACTTTTGGTAAAAAAGCACTAACAAAGACTATTCACAAGGGGTTTTCAAACTTTCAAAATCAATTGGTTATCAAGATTCAACTGATTGGGCAATCGAAAATTAACCTAACCCAACAAAGTTATTCGTTCACAAAACACTTACAATTGTTTCGGTTGTACTGGGCATGCGCCAACCACTGATTTGGAGTATCGAAAAACAGTTAATGCTAAATGGTATACAATAATTTGTTTACCAGCAGTCATCGATGAAATCATAAAAACGACACGTTTATCGTCATAAAAACGACATCCTTCATCAATACAATACCAGCTCTCACACAACACGTTTAACAATTGATTATTTGAAGAACATCAAATTAATGTCTCATTGTCACTGTTCACCTAACGCCTTTTTATCGCCTAAAGATAGTTTTCTCGCATGTCAAACAAAAAATGCACAGACTGCACATTTTATCACCGCAAGAAGCCTTTGAGACATTGAAAACCAATATTTTCAAGATAGCACTTTCAGAGTGGACACATTTTTCGAGAATTAGTACGAACGCATGATGAAGCGTATAAAGCTTAAAGGCGAATATTTTGAAAGGAATAAAATGTTTTTCATCAACATTTTTTCAAAATTGTTCCAAGGCGTCGTTTCTAGAAAACAAAAAACTAAACAAATTTTTAGACCAAAGCAAATAAACATGTTTTTTATTTCCTATTTTGTTTTCAAAACTATCTTCGTTTTAACAAAAATTATTTCACAATCAATCATTTAAAATATATATAATCATTCAAAATATATTTATATAATTAAGTCTACATCAATTATTTTTAATTCATCAAATTAACTTCATAGTATAGAATTATCGAAATATATAAAATAATATTACGTTTAGATGTATTTATAAATTTTTGATTTAATTTTTTATATATGTGTATATATATATATAAAGTTATAACTCTAGTACGACTTTCTTTGTTATCGTTTAGAAATAACAATATTGTTAGCATGTAATAAAATTTAAAGAGAACCAACCAAACTATTGCACTAATCTACATAAAACTAAACAATAAATAACAAAGCAATAAAAATGAGTCACACTTTTTCAAATAGGTAATACAGTAAGACCCCGCTTAACGCGGGGGATAGGTTCCATCAAAGTAGAGCGTAATGCAAAACAGCGCTAAACGAGCCTATCTTAACATGTACATAATGGGGTTAGGGGAAGATAAATAGAAAATTGGTTAGATATTAAATTTAATAATTATGTTATTTTTAATAAAAAT
>WYDF02313679.1:0-14822 GCA_009867245.2 Adranes taylori
CAGCATAACACATCCCCAAAATTTCAAATTGTTACCAATCATACACACCAAGTTATTGGAAACGGACGTACTATTGCTCCATCCTGTACACCTATCTTAAGTTACATTTAATTACCTGCGGAATATTGTTTACTTAGTAGGCAAAACTTTAATTTTTAGCGTTAAAATGGCAACAGCTTCAATCTAAAAGATTTGCTGATAAGCGTAAATTGGGTTTCGTTGAAGCTCAAAAGGAGGATATGCCTGCCGAACATATTAGAAAAATCATTAGAGATCATGGTGATATGAGCAGTAGAAAATACAGACATGACAAGAGAGTTTACCTTGGGTAAGTTAATGTAGTTTTCAAAGTCTCAACGAAAAAGAGTATAAATTTATGTGTTTTAGTGCTTTAAAATATATGCCTCATGCTGTTATGAAATTAATGGAAAACATGCCAATGCCCTGGGAGCAAATTCGCGATGTCAAAGTATTATATCATATTACTGGTGCCATTACGTTTGTCAACGAAATTCCATGGATTGTAGAACCAATCTATATGGCGCAATGGGGGTAAATTATAAATATTTATCAAAACTTGATATTAGATGATTTATGATACAAATTTTATAGAACAATGTGGATTATGATGAGGCGCGAAAAACGTGATCGTAGACATTTTAAACGAATGAGATTTCCTCCCTTTGATGATGAGGAACCACCTTTGGATTACGCTGATAATGTTCTAGACGTTGAACCGCTGGAAGCCATTCAAATTGATTTAGATTCCGAGGAAGATGCGGCTGTTGCCAAATGGTTTTATGATCATAAACCGTTAGTTGGAACTAAGTAAATTTTAATATCCCACACTTGGGACTTGCACAATAATAAATATCAACTTTGTTTTAGATACATAAATGGACCAACATATCGTAAATGGTATCTATCTTTACCTCAGATGGCAACGCTATACCGTTTAGCCAATCAGTTATTAACAGATCTGGTTGATTATAATTTCTTTTATTTATTTGACACAAAGAGCTTTTTTACAGCGAAAGCATTGAACATGGCTATACCTGGTGGTCCAAAATTCGAACCACTGATTAAAGATAGTAATCCAGCGTAAGCATCTATCTGAATGCTTTAGTTTTAATTGATAGAGATTAATATTATTATTTTTTTCAGAGATGAAGATTGGAATGAATTCAACGATATCAATAAGATTATTATTAGACAGCCGATTCGGACTGAATATCGAATTGCTTTTCCTTATCTATACAATAACATGCCGCACTTCGTTCATTTATCTTGGTAAGTTATTTGAATACTACGAATGCTAATTTTTAAGGTTTAACAATACAGTTAAGGAAGAGAAAAATGGTACGATAAATTGTTTAGTTTTTAAAATATTGACCTTTAAGGCTTATACGCTTCTGCAAGAGTTCGCAGTAATTTTCATGGAACATCTTTTTCCACGCTGAAGATGATATTTCAAAAACATGTTTTCTGAAGGTGTCAACAGTTTCTTAAGGTGATGAAAATTGCGGTACATGCATTTTTTGTTTGTTTTTCTGGAACATAGAAAAGATTTTAGGCGGTAATTCAGGTAAATACGGACAATGACAAGTATTCCATATCCTGATCATTTCAAATGTGCTGCATGAGAGCTGGCATTTAGATGATGAAAACTATTCAACTAATCTTTTTCGATCCTTTGTGATTGCAATACAGATAGCAATGGGGATGGGGCATTTTGCTAATGGACAATGATGAGACATTTTCGGTTGGTTTTCTGACTAACAAATTGTTGCACACCATTCAGTATTAAACGCTCTTCGATCCTCTAAAGCAATAGTTGTCCCATGTCCGGTAAAATGGATAAAACGAGCATTTGCTTGGAAGTGTTTGGTGAATGAACAATTTTTGTTGGATGAACAACTTTTGTTGGATTATGTTTATCTTAGAATACCCAAACAATATTCAAAAGTCGCTTAGTTGTCGAGTCGTTCGAATATATCCAAGATTCTTCACGATGTGTTATGGATACGGATTTGTGTTCTACGGTCGAATTTTTTAATCATTTCTTTTCACCAATTCGCACGCGACTTATTGAGCTGCGGTCAATTTATGCGTCAACTCATCGGGAATAGAATTTTTCGTCCCTAAATTTCTATACAATATCAAATGTATTGAAGTCTGATAGGCCAATGATGTCAGGTTCTTCTCAGCATCGATGTCGTTGTTATGAACTATGCATACTAGTTGTAAACAGTTTCCTCTGATTGTATTTCATTAACAACAATTTCATTAACAACAGTTGAATGAAGCGATTCCAGACACTCATCTTGAGTACTAAAATAGTATAAACTCATCCAACCAAAATCTACATGTAAAGTTTCTATTTTTTCACAAATTTGCCTTTTTTAAACTCGCTGTAAACAAGAAACTGGATCAATTTCGGAGTTGTAATATCCTATTTGAATAACGGCTTCTAGTGGTCATTTAGAAAAACGCAAAAAGAGATCCACATGTTACGTCATCCATGAGCATAACGCTTTATCATTAGATGGAAATATGATGTATGTCATTAATTTTAGATTTAAATTTGGTATATTTCATATAATTTTATTTACATACTTAGCAATATTTTAAAATATGAAGCAGTCACAATTTTAATTTCAAGAAATAAATTCTTATATTATTGATGGCAATAATAGCTGGTGAGTCGGTTGAGACAAATCTATTGGTCTATCAGACATTTTTAAAGCTTTTAAGGGGTTTAGCGCATTTTACACCGATTTTGCCGGGACCTTTAATGGGCTGAATCGCAGTGCATTACTCTGAAAACTGGAGGCTCTGGGAACTGATGGTGGGATATTGGACTATTCTTTTCTATCTTGTCTGCGCTTTGAAAATTGATGTAAAGTTCAGGCTACGCGCAATTCCAAAGTGGCGTGGTGTCATTGATTTTCAAGACAACTTGTTGATGGTTGTATTATGGGTAGTTTGAGGATTACGAGTCCTGGAGAGAGTGATTTGTTTATTATTTTTGATTGTCAATTGGATTTTTGTGTCGAATCGGTTCGTGTTCGTCGAATCAATTGTGTTTTCCGAATAGCCCTGTTCTATTTATGGTTCGTATCGATGATGGTCGATTTTGCCAGGTGACCGAATTTGTGTGTCTCAGTAGTAGACTTGTAGACTCTGCCAGATAGAATCATTGTTTGTATATTCGATATTGTGTAATTAAATTTAATAAACATTCTAAGAAGAATGTTAGTGAAATATTAACAGCTCTCTAAATATCGAATCGCCAGCCATGTTTCCAATTTTCAACAGCATAATTTATAATAAAGATTATTGTGATCTTAGGGTATTGATGCAAAGATGTGGTATCAGGAAAATTGGTCCTGATGCCACATCTACTCTGAATAGCTTGCTTTTTACGTACGGTTGTTTACATAATAGTTATGTAAGATTGGCATATATTTTTTATGCTTATTTTATACCATATCTACTTCAGGATATTGAAGATTAATTAATCTCTTATGCTCGCATCTGGTGTTTATAAAGATGAAATTAAAACAAATAACAAGTATTTTCTAAGTGAAATAAATTAAAAATAAGAATTTAAAGCTATTGTAGGCTTTATTAATTATATTGGATTCTCGCAAGTTTTATAAGTATTTTTTTAAGATTATTATGTATTTATACTAGCTGTGAGAAAAATTATACTTTTGTGAAAAAGATATTAATTTCATTTAGGAATTACAAATGAAAGAGCTGATTTCACAAACATTATTTTATAAATTATTATCTGCATCGTGTAATAATTTTGATGAATCTGGAAATCTTGAAATAAAATTGTAGATCATACGTTCGTTGCATCTTTGAATAACGTTTTAAATATTGTGGAAATAATCTTAAGTTTTATTAATTAGTTTTCCAAAATTATAAATGCTCGAGATTCAAAGAAATGCTTTATGATATGCGTACAATCAAGATTTAAAGCGAATTCAGATATATTTCATAAATTTTGTTCTGAATGTAATAAAAAAATTTAAACTATCTGTCATCAGGTACCATACACCTAACGTAGTCTATATAAAAACCGAGGATCCCGATTTACCCGCATTTTATTTTGATCCGTTAATTAACCCAATATCTCATCGACATGCGGTTAAAAGTTTGGAACCTTTGCCAGATGATGATGAAGAATATACTCTACCCGATACTGTTCAAGCATTTCTACAAGAAACTCCATTATACACGGATAATACAGCCAATGGTATAGCTCTACTATGGGCCCCAAGACCTTTCAATATGAGATCAGGTTAGAACAATAATGCTAAGAATTACTTTTATGAATGTTAGTGTTTTAATTTAAAATTATAAGTTTCCGAGAAATTATATTTTAAATAACAATTGCGTCACTATTTTTCACATTATAGTCACTCATATCTCAGCATTTATCTAAGAAAATAGTGTTTTCTTAGATAAATGCTACTTGGCTAGTGAAATAGTTTTAAATGTTAAACTTGACAAGTCAAATACTATATGTCGCAAAGTTTTATATACAGTGCTAAGGCCACACTAAGGTTAACATCCATTATCTTAATATTTAAGGTGCTAAAATATATGGATTAACCTATTAGGTAAACTGAATGTGGGTGTACTTGCATTTCAGTCTACAACGCGTTTTTAATACAATAATTTCAAGATGGAAGTTTAGTACAGGGTAGATTTTTTATATTATTTATATGAAGTTTGTAGTATCCCATCTGATTTACTTATTTCTTTTTTTGAATCTTCTATAATTTCTCTTATATATTTATTTAGTTGAAATCGGTAGTATCCCATAAGATTCTTATTTCTTTTTTAACTCTTCTACAGTTGCTTGAAATGCTAATTTGATGCCAATCGTCATTGTGAGCACCGAGATTTTTGTGGCCTTTCTCGAGGATCCCAAAAGCAATATTCTGTTTGAAACACTTCTGAACAGTTGATTAGCTATCGTTTCGTGTAATCGTATTTATTTATTATAAACCACGATCGAAGCTTGTACACACAACAGCCAGGCTTTTGCATGATTGTCAATATGCAATGTTTGTGTAGCCACACAAGCGACACATGACACCATAAATTCCTTTGGCGCGTCAAAGGAGACCCCCTAGCCGAGCTATTGTCTAACGTCTAATCCGGTTGAAAACGACGATAATAAATTAACTCGTTAATTCGTGGCTACATCTGTGTTTAATGTAAAATGATTTTTTTGTGTTAATGATTTATTTGATTAAGTCAGGTAAATAATTTCAACAATTTCAACAATAGCATCATCTTTCATATTTGAATACCAACAAGCATAATTAAAAGCCATGGGTCACGATGGAAGGCCATTTTACCCATTAATATAAACAGGTTGTCAGACCCTCTTTTACACATGGATCACTATTACATGTTAGTGAAACTAGTGATTGAACATCTGCTCCTCAGATAATTTATATGTTTGTTGAATTCAATATTATGAAGTACACATTTTAAGAGCAACTACCATTGACCACGATTGCATGAAATTACTTTACCTTTTATGAGAAATTAGTGACGGAAGCTTTATTGTATTACCCAACAAACTAATCCCTAGACTTCAGTTATTACATATTTTCTTTAATATAATAGAACGTATTAGTATTATTGGGTCGATAAATTTGAATAGGATTTTAAATATTAAGCAGTATTTTAAATAACTTGGATTGTACGAAACATGGAAAAAGAAAACAAAATTTCGACAGTTTGTGTAATATTGAAGATACTGAGCACATTTTAAGCAATAAAAAATGGTCTGTAAACTTTTTTTATTAACTCTCTATATTTTACATAATGTTAAAAACTGAAATGGTTCATAAATTTTATGAACCATTCCAATTATATTACCATATATACAATGGTAATATAATTTTTATATAGTGAAAATCGTTTAGTAGTCAAATTAATAGTTTAAAAATATCTTCAAGAAATGTTTGCTCCAAAAAAAAACCTGCGTTTGATTGAGAGGGCGAAGTTGGTCATGCAGTGACAATTGAAACAATTCAGTCCAGACCATTGAATTTAATACTAGTTTTTGGAATAGCTCAAATTTTAATTTTAGATCGTATCGGCTCTAATCTAGAACGATTCATTTTTATTCAGTTTGGCTTAATATTATTGAGTCTACCCGTGAAATAGCGGTATTAAATGCAATAATTTAATGTTTGGTGTAATTTTTTATGAATTAGTTTATTTTTAATTAATATATACTGATTTGGAAATATGAACACTGATTTGTAAGCATGATTCACTCACATTTCATTAATAATTTTAGGACGTTGTAGAAGAGCCATTGATGTGCCTCTAGTAAAAGCTTGGTACAAGGAACATTGTCCGCCAGGACAACCTGTTAAAGTACGCGTCAGCTATCAGAAATTATTGAAATATTTCGTACTTAATGCTTTAAAACACAGAGCTCCAAAGGCACAGAAAAAACGATATTTGTTTAGGTAATATAGAAAAATATTTAAATTCTGTATTTAGTTAAAACATTTTTTCTTAAATTACAAAGTTTATATTAAATTTATAATGCTTCTCTTATTTATACCATTGAAAGGTCATTCAAGCAAACGAAATTTTTCCAAACCACAACATTGGATTGGGTTGAAGCTGGTTTACAAGTGTGCAGACAGGGTTATAACATGCTGAATTTATTGATTCATCGAAAGAATTTGAATTATTTGCATTTGGACTATAATTTCAATCTAAAACCGGTCAAAACGCTAACGACTAAGGAAAGGAAAAAATCTCGTTTCGGAAATGGTGAGTTTAATTATCAGTACAGTTAAAAAGATTCTTCATTCGCTAAAGTATTGTATTATAATTTATTAGAATATATAAACCATTTTTTGCACTTTTACATTTTTCAAATATTTTTATGGTAAATTTCTGTCAATTTAACTTTTACATCCATCAATAATAAGAATATTAATAAAATAATAAACAGTACGGTTCTCAACATATAGTAGCACCAAATCGGTTACTTTAGAATATACCGAACAAACTGTATAGGCAAGGGTTAGGGCTGACTTGTATTTTGGTGTTTTAGATTTTGTTTTTTAGATTTTTCTAGAGCATTTGAGACTACATATCTAAGATATTACGGAAATTGCTAAATAGGGGCATCAGATGGACAGGATATCACCTTTTGAACTCATACAAACACAAAACAACCTAAGTCAGTTGAACAGGTTTGTAGGGGGCAGCTCGAGATCAGCTAATTCTTGACTGGATTTACCGCATACTTTGGGAAAATACGCGAGAATACCAAGATGAACTAATTAACAATAAACCCCGACTAGAATTAAAACAAACGAATGAAAAAAAACCACTTACCTTTACCGGTCTTCTTTCACAGCCTACGGGGAAGGACTAAGGAGGTGAATGAGGGAATAGGAAGGCGGTATGCTGTTATGACCGTTTAGTTTCCTGATAATCACACCCGTTGCCGAACTACCACGAATTCATTATTTGTTCTAGCGCGAGGCCTATAAATTTGCCAGCTTGAACTATGCACACAATACCATAGTCGATATCAATGTATTTTATTAATTTAACAAGACCCTAATTTTAGCGCGATGGCATACGACTCTGTCCGCTGACGAATCTATTCCGTGCTAATCTGTTAACAGTCTATTTATGTCTGCTGTCTTTTCTTGCGCTTTTGCAAATAAAATATAGTTAAGATAAGTTGTATTTCCATAAGATCTATACATAACATATATGATAATGTGTAAATAGAAGGGAAATCGTCTAAAATAATAATAATAATATAGTAATACGTTATTCTTATGTGTTTGTCCATAATGAAAGTGTTTCATATTATACTAATAATTCGGCTTAAACAAATGAATACATGAGCAAATATGGAAACGAAACTGAAACTAAGACTAATCATCTTAACAATTGATTACATATCACCAACTTAAATCAAGCAATCAATTTAAATTTATCATAACTATTGATCATATTCAATAAGCCATAGTGTGAAGAATTTGATTATTCCGGAAGTATTTATAGAAGTCGTCCAATTTATATGGTTCTACATTGCATAGTATTTCGACTAATTTGTTTTTAAATGAATTTATATCTCTTATTAATTTAATATTTTGAGGTAAGGCATTGAATAATTTTATTGAGGCATACAATAGACTGTGTTGTGTAATATTTAATCAATATTTAATCTATGTTTCGGATAGGTATAATTTATGTGTCTCGTCTTGTAGGTATGTGTTGTTTGACACATTTCAAATTTCTCCATATGCTTAAAGTTAAACATTAAGCATTCAAATATATATGATGAGTAGTTGTTTGTCTTCAGTTATATCTCGCGTGGTAGACATTTCAGTATGCCAACATTTCGCCAAAGTCACATCTGGTATTGTCGATGCTTAGTGAATGAGACTTTCTCTAAGCCTCGACAATGCCAGATATGACTTTAGCGAAACATTGGCACACTGAAATGCCTACCACACGAGATATAACCCTAAAGACTACTCATCAGATTACACTCGCGGAAACCTCAAATTTCAATATATATGTATATATATTGCTACAACTGTCAGTATCTCTTTGTTCTTAAAAACATTTCTGCGTGATTTTCTATATTTCATGTTATACATAATTCTCATAGCTAGCTTTTGCAATATCAATATTTCTGATAAGTGTGAACTTTGCCCCCAGAAAATGATGCCAAATCAAATCAAGGATGCAAAGTTTGCATGATGCACCTCCTGCATGATGTTACTATCAACATTTTTAACAATAACTCTGAAAGAGTAAGTGACATTACAAGGTTTTGTATGTAAACATGAGATGTGTTCTTTCCAATTTAGGCTACTATATACATAAATTCCTAAACATTTTGCTTTATTTTGTACACTTAAATCAACCTTTCCGAATGTTATATTTTCAAGAGAGTTTTGATTTTTATTACTGAAGAAAGTGCAATTTGTTTTATTGACATTAAGTATTAAATTGGTTTTTAGAATCCAGTCTTATAAGGCTTTGAAATATATTCGGATTGATTCCTCAATTTGTTCAATATTATTGCCTATCAGTATTAAATTTGAAGCATCTGCATAATTTATTATTTTATTGCAGCTGTTCTGAATGATTCCCTCTGTGCCATTAATAAATATAACGAAAAGCACTGAGCCAAGAATACTACCTTGTATTACCCAACGGTAAACTTTTGAGTAAATTACTCCCTCGTTGTTTCTTCCCCTGTTGCGTTCTGTTTTCTAAGTATGATCTTATCAATGAAAGAGCTTAATTTCTTATTCCATGTTATTCAAGTTTTATTAATATTTTATGATCAACACAATCGAACGCTTTAGAAAGGTCTAGAAATACCCCACAAGAGACTAGAAATAACCCACAAGAGACTTCTCTATCCTCCAAAGCCATCACGGCAGTATCGATCAATTCAAAAATGGCTGTAGAAATGTTACGATATTTTATGAAACCATGTTGATTCTTAATATACATATTATTTTCAGTTAGGAATTCTACAATTCTCACTGGTACTACTTTTTAGCATTTAAAGAGAATTAAAAAATTATGTACATAGATAGTTGAATAATTGATGCGGAACAATCTAATCTAAATATCCCAGTTAGTCCACTTAATTTAGAATAGAACACTACGCCGGACCATCGCTAAGTTGGACGTGCCATTTAAATTTAATTGTGCCTTTCGTGGCTGAGTAATTATTGGTAACGTCAAACTTTAACGACCGTCATAAGCCGTAATAATTCAGGCAGCAAAAATGAAACAGATATTAAACTTAATTAAATTGTATTGGTTGTTTAAAAATGTTCATCTATAATTCAATGACAGGCTCATTCATTCCCATACGTAAAATAAAATAATCAATGCTTTGCAGTTTGCTTTGCATAAAATAAATCAACCTTGAATAAAAGTAACTTTATGATTTGTTCAATTACAACCCAATAAAACTTAGACTACGTACTTACAGATTTTGTCGCTTGTGTAACACATACAATTTATTTATTGTTTTAGAGTAACGCACCATTATCTTATTTATTTATTTATTTATATTTATTTTAGCTTTACCTTATCAACAAACTTGTTACTAATTATACTCAACTTTACTTTATTCATTAAGTTAATCTATCTGAATTATTCCCAAAAATATTACAACTAATTACCGCGCTGCATAAGACAGATGTATAATAAAATACTTAATAATTTTATGATCACACCTTAGTTAAACATGACTTTATTTTTTATTTAATTATTATTTTAATATTATTTTATTTTATATATCGAGCATAGTGGCCCACCGCTGGTGCCCAAATTCACTGCCGTCCTACTAGCCCCGGGCCATCGTTTTTATACCTATTGATCCCTTTCCACATACCGATATCCATATTTTTCGTCATAATTAATTTGTACATAATTAACACATTCTAGAATCTTCGCTATTCCCCTCTTCTGGTAAAATACATTTAGTCAATGTATTCCACTTAAGCGTCTGTACTGTCAATGTACAGTCACGTTAATTACCTTTTATCGTAATTGACGTCAATCAAACCAGATCTGTTACCAATACTAATAAACCCCACACAGCGTCCATTCATTTATTATCAATCAATTACATTGATTTGGTCACACATGCATTGACGTAGCGCACTTAGCTTATTTTTATTATGTAGCCCCTGACTTTCTTTAGGCCACACCACCTACTATTCATTTCTTCCGATAATTTGAACGCTTAACACATCGGAAAGAATCTAGTTCCGTCGGAATTTAATCTATTTCTATACTGTAATTCTGAACTAATAAAGATGCTTTTAAATGTATTCACGCTATATTTTACTCTATAAATAGAAGCTTGAATTATTCTCTAAATGTTAATTACTACTTTTCGGGCTTTTCACTAGCATACAACATGTTTACTGTTAACAACTCTTCACAATGTCTATGCGTCCTGAATTTCTTCTATCTTTTATAAGTATTGCATGTTCAATCTTTCTAATCTCAAATTTAACAGGAACAATGGACAAATCTCCATGTTACAATATATTAATGGTACAAAATTAATAGATAATTCTATTCCTTTTAGCATTCCATCTATGTCGTGAAATTCTACGGTTAACGAAACTAATAATTGACTCGCATGTTCAATATAGATTGAATAATGTCGATGCATTTCAATTGGCAGATGGTCTACAATATATTTTTGCGCATGTGGGGCAATTGACTGGAATGTACAGATACAAATACAAACTAATGCGTCAGATACGCATGTGCAAGGATTTGAAACATTTGATCTATTATAGATTTAATACGGTATGTGATTCAAGAAAGTTTCGCTTTTTACTTGTTTTTTTTATATTGCTCTTTCTCCACTAAAATTCAACAGAGAAAAGTGTTTTCTCTTGTAATTTTTTTTTTGTAAAACAATAATTTGGTTGTAAGAAACTAAATTTATATTTCTGTAAAATAATTAGAATTACAACTATGGTTGATAAAGTAATGACATAAGTGAAGCGATTGATTAACACAATTTTCTCTCTTTAGGGTCCAGTTGGAAAAGGTCCTGGATGCGGATTTTGGGCTCCAGGATGGCGCGTATGGCTATTTTTCATGCGTGGTATTACTCCTTTATTGGAACGTTGGCTGGGAAATTTACTATCTCGTCAATTCGAAGGAAGACATTCAAAAGGTATATTGCACATCTCTCTCCACCACCGTCATTTTAAGAAATAGACATTAACTTTGACAAACATTATCACTAACTTCTTATTCATTACATTCCTTTTTAACAATTCGGATTCAAAGAAAAGTAATCAACCATACAACCGCTAATTACACTCATCTCACATAGACAAAGTCATCACCTCTAAGTTAATCAATTATCAATTATATTTCTAGATATGAAGCGTGGTTTTGATAATATCTATTCTAAAGTATCCTTAATTGTCTTACATATTTTTTAAAACTAATTTTTTTTAACTTATTGGAAGCTTCAAGTATAGTGTTCACTATATTGTATAGTTTATTGCCATTATTATAAATTTCTTCAACAAAAAAATGTTCATTCTTTAATATATAATATAAATTTCTTCAACGTACATTCAGAATGTAACTATATTTTGTTGTAGGTGTGGCTAAGACTGTTACTAAACAACGTGTGGAATCTCATTTCGATCTTGAATTGAGAGCATCTGTAATGCATGATATTGTTGATATGATGCCTGAAGGTATTAAACAGAGCAAGGCTCGTACGATTCTACAACATCTTTCGGAAGCTTGGAGATGCTGGAAAGCTAATATTCCGTGGAAAGTACCAGGACTACCAATTCCTATTGAGAACATGATTTTAAGGTATTTTTAATATTTTGTTGTGTTTATTTGGCTTTGTTTTGTGTATTTGTTTTATTTATTTTAAGTCCAATTTATTAGTTATCAAATATATAGTTTCTTACAAAAATACATAGAAAACATGCATTCAACAGTATCGATTGAAATCCTTAAAATTGCCCTAAAAACAACAAACTGATATATATTTCTAGAGAGAACTTTTCCCATGGGGCATTCTAAGAAACTTTGCAAGCAACAGTTTACAAAGGCAGTTCAAAGATGGCAACACCACTATGGTTTTATTACATTAGAGAAGAACAGCGTTCTGGTATTGATTTCTTGCACCGAAAAAGCAGTAAAACCCATTGACGCTTCTGATGAAGCTACTACATGGAAATTGACATGTCATTCCAATAAATTAGCAAGCAAAAGGGGACTCTATAGATGACTACCAGAAATGAGAAAAGTTTCATAAAGTATTAAGTTGAGTGCCCAAGATACCCTCCATAATCGAAACAATGCGTTTCTGAATGTTTCTGAAAAACCCGTCCACACACCCTTTCTAACGATTATCATATTAAAACGATATTAGTTGGGGAAAACATTCAGGATAAGAATGAGGTAATTTAGACAATGCATGGAAGAGGTGTATAAAACGTAGATGATCAATAAAGATATTTTATTTCTTGTTTATTTTGTTACACGTTTGACCTGGTTTTATATGTACCGATTTTGTAAAATTTCTTTTATGTTATTCAGATATGTTAAAATGAAAGCTGATTGGTGGACGAACACAGCGCATTATAATCGAGAACGTATTAGGCGCGGAGCTACTGTCGATAAAACCGTATGTAAAAAGAATTTGGGACGCCTGACTCGATTATTTTTGAAAGCAGAACAAGAAAGACAACATAATTATTTAAAAGTATGTTAAAATCTTCAGTAAGACTAAATAGTAATACAAATTTTACACGTACAATAAATCATTGAAATATTCGTGATATGCTAAAATAACTTGGGAAAATATTACGCAAAATATTTAGGCTTTTTCTTATACAGGATGGCCCTTACATATCTCCTGAAGAAGCTGTAGCGATTTATACAACTACCGTGCACTGGTTAGAATCAAGAAGATTTGCACCTATACCTTTTCCACCTCTATCATATAAACACGATACGAAACTTCTGATTTTAGCTTTAGAACGATTGAAGGAAGCATACAGGTAAGTTTAAATCTAGAATGCCTTTTTAAAATTAAATTTAGTTAAATATATTTATTTCCTGTTTTATAATGGTTTGCGTTTGTCATTGCCAGTTTCCAGTTGTTTGCGGCCTGACTTCAAAATTTTCTTTTGCTGTGGTTCTCTGAAATTTTATATCAACTCTATAGGCCTGTTTATTTTCTTATACTCTAGAAACATTCATTTCAATTTTGGGAGTAGGGATTTTACTACGGCTCTTTATATGCATGTGCGTACCATATCTTTACTTTTTGTTGAATAATAGTAATAATATCATTATTGAAATATTTACAGTACAATAGATGTACGAAACACACAAAAGTTTAGTTGAAAAAAATAAATAAAATAAAAGTAAACAATATAAATTAAGTAAAAATAATTACATATATATAACATTTACATTTTTCAATTTGGCATTCTGAATTGAGCAAACTAGTTGAAACTTTATCTATAAATACGATAACAAAAGCATTTTGCCAAACTAGTTACTAAAATAATTGTAAATTTATTAATTGAATAGGGGCATAATCTAATAATATAGTCGCGGTTTAATTTGGCCACGACGTAGTGAAGGGCTGAGATTCGTTCACGCTATGTCCGAACCCAGCCCTTCAACAATTGAATTTGGGATTGTCTTAGGTATTCGTCGACTAAAAGTTGGCCGGTACGGGTGTAGCAGATAGCTGAGAGTCCGGTAGCAACAACTATTAATTCTTAAGCCTTATTTTACGCAGGTATTTCCGTGAACAAATAACAACGCAAAATAAGATTAACGTTAGTGTATTAAAATTGATTCAAAAAATTATAACAATACATCAGTAAAATGGCAGTTAATAAATCGATATATAAAGTTAGAAATAATCAATGGTTAATATTCGAATTAATTATGTATAGCGGCGCAACAAATAATAGATTCGGATAAAATTACTCAAATAATATAAATAAGATGCGTAAATAATTAAATAAAATAAACTTTGACACTTACATCTGGGTGTCCATGGCGATTCGTAATCGCTTGGTGATCGGGTTATAACTTTATTTGGATACACGAATGTCTGATAGAATTTTAATAAGTCTGTTCACTTGAATTTAATTTGATGGATAATGTAATCTTTAATTATTTATAACATAATATTTAATATAAGTATTTGCCATCAGTGTTGTACTATTATTGAAATATATATATAT
>WYDF02313690.1:0-14822 GCA_009867245.2 Adranes taylori
ATATTAACCAAATTAATTCCGAAATTGCGTTTTCTACTATAAGCGTATAACTTCAAGAATCAACTTGTAAATTGTTATAATGTAATTTATGTTTTTATTTCTTCGTAATAAATTCAAAGTCAAATACTGAACAATTTGGAGAATGAATACTAAAAATCTACCGCAAATGTGGCAGCTTGGAAGAATGCTAGAATAAATAACTGAATTGAAATTACAGAAGAAATTGAACTTGAATAATTAATTAATACTTTGACCTTAAAATCAGAGCTGATTTAAATTACCAACATTCCTTTAATTATTTGAATATTTGATTTAAGAAAAATTAATTGAATTGATTAAGAGCAATGCGTAATCTATTAAGATATACTACAGTAATTCCTGGAGATTAAAATTTGGTAGAATAAGACGCGTCGTACTTAATAATAATGCTAAACTTAACTCGGCTATTCTTACAAATAATTAACAATATAATATACAAAATTAATAAAAGTAAATAGAAAACAAGTGTGATAAAGGTTTAAACAACTAAGATCACGTAAGAAATTTGAATCGTTTAAATTGTACATTCAAACCATGCAACAGAAAATTAATCAAACTAAATCTTGAACGGAATATTATAGTTATGTTAATTACAATCTCTAGATAAATCAAAACAATAGTATGCGTATCTGAATTACTATGTTACAATTTATTAAAACATCTGGCTGTGTTAATGAACATTGTCGTCGTCAGCTTGTAAAGTCAGCAATTGGATTCTATTCATGTCTTCCTTCATAATAATACTTTGTATTGTTTATCTTTTAAAATATAATAATTCGCAAACGGAACTATTAAAAAATAATAATCTGACTAAAATAAACTACATTTAAAAATAACACAAAATCAGATATTTTAATAAAATTTAAATTAGAAAATTTGGATGAAGTTTCCACTGTTTATCCTTGGATGAACATATTGCCCGGCCTGAGGCAGCCTTTGAATTGTACATTGGCTGTAATTCCATACTGTCGTCGTTGGCCGTTACTTGATGGATGACAGTTTCGCTTCAATTGCATCGGCACTGAGTCTTGCTTCTTACTGATCTCCACAATGTGTTGTCGTAAATGATGCTCGTTTGGTCTACTTGTAGGTTGCTCTGGGTTCTAGAGCATCCTCATATGACCAACCACATCTACTCCTTGCTCGAGCGGATCTTCTTTACTTATATCTGTTGACCTCTGATAACTTATTTAGTTTACTAACGTGTTTAATTAACGTCAGTAAACTAACGTGGTTTAAGTTTAATTAACGTGGTTTCATTTTCTGGTTCTTTCACATCTTCTAATTGCTCATTACATGCCATCGATAATATAATCACTTTACTTAATGTTCGTGTCGTTGTCTGGCCTCCACTTTTCCGGAGAGTCACGACTCTAACTTTCTTGTCTTCCTTCGTGGGTTTAAATGATTCTGGCTCATTGTCAGTTGTTGGGTTGATATGATCATATTTAATCAAAACCTACGTGCTAATTTCTAAATTACCTTAATCCTTCTCCCATTTATATCTATTTTGTAGTCTGATCAAGTACTCTTTTCGACAGACTTCCTAAAAATCTTGCTTCATTTTCTGTGTGAGATTTTGCTACAAGAAACTCTGTTTTGCTACAGGGCCGCATCATATCAAAGTAGGAAAATATTGCAAAAACTGAGCTTTATGCAAGGTTTTGCGTAATTAATGAGGTCGTTATATATCATAACTTCTTTATTGATATAACCTAGCTTCTCCCTTTTCCACAAAAGTTGCAATGACAGTCTTGCTAAAACATTTCCAAAAAAGATTTTTATATTTATAACAAAATTACTTTTCTATGGATTAGCACAAAACATAGTAATGAAAATTGTTTGTTGGGGGTAACCTATAACATTTTTAGTTAATCAGCAACAGTATTTTCCACAAGTAAAAAAATCTTTGAGATATATTTGAATTGATTGCTATTTCAAGTGGGTTTGGTGGAGCTACCATTGCTTTTCCAATTAATAAATGCCTTGGGATTATAACTGCAGTGTCGTTTATGTGATTTGACTGTGGACACAATGGTCTGGACTTTAGATATGCTCCTGTTTGACATATTATCTTCGTCAATATAATCAACACTATTGGTAACTTAAATTAACTTAACAATATTCGGCATAGAGTTGGCTTAATTTTTCCATTAGCTTTCACAGCTTCCGGGACCGCCACACCTTTTATTTCCACATTTGTCTTTGCCTAAGAATTCTTAAATTTTAAGCAGCCTGCTCCGTCACGGACGAGAATTGCGATCCCTGATCTATTAGCGCTCTCATTTCATGATCAGCTCAATCTACTCCTGCTACTTTTATCAACGTATTTCCATATTCACTGTTTCTTTTCCTGTACGCATTGTATTGCATGCCTGTTTCTGGACTTGAGGGTGTTTATTCTGAAAATTCTCCATTGCTGCATAATTTGGTTGTATTTTTTCTAATTTTACTATTCCTTTCCGGTTTATATGGTCTTCTATGGAGCAACATATTAAGATTTTTTTCACATATACTGCACGTGTTTCTTGTTAGACACCTCTCTTTTTCGAAATGTTTCAAACACTCTGAACATAGTTGTTTTTCTTTAATTTTATTTATCCTTTCACGTATTGAGAATCCCTTAAAACTCCAACATTCATATATCTGATGACCCCCATTGCAAAATGTACATTTCATTATTCTTTTGGATCCCATTATCTTCAACGATTGGACTCTTCTTTATGTTTTTATAAACCACAATGTATCTTCGAATTCCGGTATTTGATGAGAATCATGCAGGCTTTGCTCGAAAAGTCTATTTGTAGCTGAGTTCAATTTACGGATTATAACTCTACCTCATCAACCCCCTCCCCTCGATGATTTCGTTTTTATCTTCATATACCATATACGTATGTAATACGTATAGGTATAGGAAAGATATAGGATTCATGTTTTGACAATTATTTTGACAATTACGTAATACAAAGAGGAGACCCCAAGGAACAATTTACTACAAAAAGAAATTTTTCAAAACAATTTGTTCTTGCTCAAAAATTTAAAATAGTCATTTTTTGTTCACTAATTTCATATTCAAACTAGGAGGATGAAATTTTGCACACATATAGTACCTTACATTATGCGTCGACTAGAGAAAGTACCATGTCGCCAAACTTTATAGCAAGCAGTGTTGCCGCAAACAAGTTTAACAAACTTTTTAAAATATCTCGGAAACGGTAAAAGATAGGACATTCGAAAAACTTTTATTTTATAGGCTATACAAAGACTCTTCGATTTTGTTCCAAATATTTTTTTCTAAAATCACAATTTAATATATATATATATATATATATATATACAGCGAGTTTTTTGTGTTAAAAATGTTGCGGTTCATTTTCTCAGAAACTAGGGATGTAATTTTGTTTCAATTTTTTGTGTCAAAAGCTCCTTTAATACTTAAGCGATTAAGTGAGTTAAAGAAAATCGCACATCATAGCACCGTCGTAATTTGACCTTGAAAAAAATGTAGTACCCTAAATATCTCGGTTGCTATGAAAGTTGGAAAAATGAAACTTGGGGGACTTATGGAACACCAGGGGACCTCAATTTTGCCTGGGTGTACTACAGTTCAATATACTAAGAAATTTTGAGCACTAAAAGTTTTTTCTAAAACTTTTTGTAACACCCTGTATTTTATTTCATATTTTGGTAGGCCATATGATTTTCTTTACAATGATGAAATATATAGGCCCTAATAACTTTAAAAGTTGTTCATTTGTTACTTCGTTAACAGATTCTCAACAATGTAGTCACTAATGCACGTGAACACTCAATGGATGTGATATGATTGTCAATTGTTTTGCTTTTCAGATCTGTCGTAGATCTAATTGATATTTATTTTACCACGGTCATATGTCATGTATTTTTAAATGAAACAAATGAAGATTGGTTTTAATTTGTATTACATTATATTGCAGCTTCGTCCCAATGTAAAATATACCGTCCCACTAAAAATAAAAAAATTGCACTTACTTGAAAAAATAACTGCATGCATTGAGTTATAGCAACTGCAGAATAGCAACTGCATGCTTGAGTCAAAGTTATGCACCAGGGGCTTTCAACAAATTTGTAACTACAGGACTGGTTCGAAAATAACGCAATGGGGTGAGCAACAAAATTGTCTTCAAAAGGTAACTACATTAAGTAAAATTTATAATTATATGTTTAACTACTTTATCTACAGGATCGGTGAAAAATAATGTAACAGAAGCTTCAAAAAAATTATACTTAAAAAATAAGTAAATTTGTAAACTATAGGGTTCCCGTGAAATGGCAGTCTACAGGGTTGTGCAATTTGTACCTCGAGTACCGATATTAGAGTACCGATATTCGAGTTTTTGATTCGAGTACCGAGATTCAATTTTTGGAGCAATTTCTTCCTGCTCAAAAAATTAAACGAAGGGTCGATTTTTCGGTTTATACTTATGTTTATACTTATTTATATTTATGGTTATACTAGTTTGTACTTATGTACGTACCTACGTACGTCTATATATTCAAGAATTTCTCCTTCCCTATGGAACTGATCTGGATGAAATTTAGTAGGCAGATGTAGAACGGGTTTTTAAATTTTTTTTGTTCAGAAATTTTGTGTTCAAAGTTAAAGGCCAAAATTTTACACACATATAGTACCTTGTATTATGCGTCGAATAAAGAAAGTCCCATGTAGGCAAACTGTATAGGAAGCGGTATTGCCACGTTTGAAATTTAACAAACTTTTTGAAATATCTCAAGAACAATAAAAGATTCGACATTCGAATAAACTTTATTGTATACGCTACATAGAAGTCATCCGATTTTGTTTCAAACATTTCTTTCTAAAGTCACAATTAGACACATATACAGGGTGTTTTCGCAGAAACTAAAGGCAGGATTTTGATTAAGGTTCTTGTATCGAAAGATCCTTTAATATTTAAGGGATTAAGCGAGTTTAAAAATTTAAGCCAGTAATTTGACCTTGAAAACAAAGTGTACTACCCTAAATATCTCGGTTCCTATGAAAGTTGGAAAAATGAATGCTGCGGAAAGTATATAAGTTTAAGAACGTAAATTTTGCAAGTGAGATCAACTCAATATACTTCACTGATTTTGAGCAAAAATTACACAACACATGATGGGTCTAACTCTTATCGTTTCAAAGATATGACCCTTAATAACATAGAACTATGGCAACCGGTATTCAGTGATCATATTATAAACATGTAAGGCGTATATGCAAAATTACAAGAAAAACTATTTTACGTTGAATGAGACATATTAACTGCTTTCGATATTAAATAAATGTTGTTATCCGTGGATAATTTTGGAAAGGGTTCAAAATGATTATTTTATTGAGAAATTCAGTTTTAAACTTAGACTGAAATTTCGCTTGCATATAGTATATTGTATTATGCGTCGAATGCAGGTAGTGCCATCCCTGAAAGTAATATAGAGTGCGACGTTGCCAAATTAAAAATTTTACAAACTTTTTGATACATTTCAGGAACTGTCAAAGATAGGATGCTTGAATAAACTCTATTCTATAGGCCACCAGAAGCTCGATCAATTTTATTTGAAATATTTTTTTCTAACATAACAAACTAAGATATATGCAAGGTGTTTCTTGTTTTGTAAACTTTGCGACCGATTTACTTGAGACCGGCTATTGCACTGGATTAAAAATCTGGGTTCCTATGAAAGTTGAGAAAATACAACTTGGGGAACAAGTATAAGACCCAGGGACCTCAATTTTACGCAAAACGAACACGAAGAAAATGTGACTCAAAAGCGGTAGTGAGAAAAATGAAGTCAAAAATGGCAGCAGGCCACGCCAAACCGGACAAATTCATAAGACCAAGGCAGTCTGGTGTGCGAACTGCTCTTTTAGAAATTGGCCGAAAAGAGAGTCAAGAGGAGTCAGGAAAATGCGAATCAAAAGCGGCCGTAGGGCGCGGCAAAGTGGACAGAAAGCTGTCCGCGCCGTAGGCAAATATGGGCACCGGGGGATTCATGGGGACAGTCAAAACTAAAAGATTCAACTTTTGTTCTATGCAAGATTTAACAAAACCTAGGACTTCCAGTATATGAAATATAGGGTGGCGATCACGTCTACGAATTTTTATTCCTAAGTTTCTTATTGCTCCTAGACATTCTGTGGTCGTATCACGCAACCTTTTAAATTCCTCTATTGCTTAATTATTCAAATTAAACTTCTTGTTTAATTCAAATTTAATTATAAATTCTAATATTCTTTCCAAGCGGCCACAATTGCTGTAGATTTTTTAATTTATTCTCCCAATTGTTCATCAATCTTGCAAATATTAATTTATTGTTGTTCGCACATTTTTATTGATAAACCCCTATATGAAATAAATGTAATGGATGTTTGCTTTGGAGCTGCTTCTTTTATAAATGGATTGTAAACTAACTTAAAAGATTGTTAGCCATTTAACGCGCGTATAAAACGATATAATTTATTATACACAAATTAGAAAATAATACCACAAATAAGAAATTTTTTCTAAAAAACACAAATTAGAAAAAATTTCTTGAGGCAAGTGCAAATAACATGGAACGCTTGTCGTCGTAGATGTATTGTTTCTTTTAGAAAATACAATATTTTTGTATTCTATAAAGGATTAGTGCTGCTTTAGTCCAGAAAAATTAATATTTAAATAATTAGCCATTGCATTTTCCATGATTATTTTTGCTCTGGGACATATAGAGCTCCACTGCAATATAGCCGGTTTGTTAAAGTATACGCCTACCTATATTAATAAGAAATATTCCCTTTTTGTGCTTCTTCCCTTCGTTTACTTTACCTTCGTGTCTAATGAGCCCCGTAAATATTTTCATTTGTAGAAATTGCAGCAACCCGTGAACAGAAAAAAAAGCACTTGAAAAGTCAGTGAACGCTAGCATTATATCAAACTTTTTCTTTTGTTTCTTACATCTTTTGGTTCACAATTTTATTCCGTTTCGCTAGATAAACCTCTTTGGGAGATAATAAAAAATACCTGACACTTTTCTACTTGCTCTAGAAGTTCAACTTACAATAGACGAAAATTGTCTCCACTAAATTAACAAGTTTTTTTTATATAACTTTTAGCGCCCAGTAATAAACTAATATGCATCTAGTTTTATATATTTAGATATTTATTGTAAATTCATGTTATGAAACATATAGGACAGATATGTAAACATCTATAAATATGAAATTATTGTTACGTTTTTAATATAAAAATTTTTCTTTCAATCCACTTTCGTCATGTCATTATGCATATATGATTGGATCTGACGCATGATTGTTTATTGTCAAAACAAACGCGCAGCATGAGGGAAAATTGTTGCTTTTCTTTGACGGAAAATCATTTTCCTTGCGAAATATTTGTCGAGTTACGAATATAGAAAAGAAAATATAGGTTCCCTACTGTGTGTTTGTTTGTATTTGCTTGATCAACTAGGCATTTTGATAGAAAAACAAATAAATAGGCATATTTTGATAGATGCGTTAAACGTATTATAGTCAAAAAACAATCAAGTACATTTCTTTATTATTCGATTCAAACTATAATGAAAAAATAATGTTTACAACGATATATATATAGTTTGCTACAATTGCTACAAGCAAGCATTATCTTCATTAAAAATGTCTGAATTACATATATACAGGCTGGTACTTTTAATAGAAAGGTATCTCCTAAAGTAGAAGAGACATTGAAAAGGGAAAAAATGTAGATAATTAAAAGCAAACAAACAATAATCATCAGTATGCAAATTCTGCCATATTTAAAATATTTATAAAAAAATTAAGTTAACTCAAGAATTCTTATTTCCAATATAAAAAAATTTTGTTGTTGTTGTGTAAGTAACATACTTAGATTCATCGTCAACACTTATTGTAATACAACGTTTCGTAACTGCGCAAACATCATCAACATGCTTTTTTTTAACACGGACCTGAACTTGTTTAATCGAATCGCTTTAAAATTGTGTTCTGAATGCAAGCCTGTATGATTAAAAATCATTTTTAACAGTTTTTGTTGATTACAACCCTTATATAATAAAACTATAAAGATTGTATCTACTCGCCGCTTAAAGAGAAATATAGTAGATACTACCAGAGTTAATAAGTCTATAAGAACATCTACAGTGTTAGTGGAATTTGGACGAGAAACGTTACCTCATTTCATATCTGTAGAAAGAGCTGGTACACCGTTGAACCCCATATTCAAATAATCAGTCAATGATTTAATCGTCTACATTATGGGCACGTTGCAAAAACCTGTAAACGCAAACAGAGATGTATTAAATGTTCGGAAGAACATAAATCCTTGGAATGCAATGAATTAACACAATAAAGGCAATCATCAATTCACAGATCATAAACTTTGCTCACAATTTCAAAAATAAAAATCTATCGAAATTATAATGTCAATAGAAAATATATCATATCATGAAGCGGCGGATAAGGAGAAAACCAAATTTTCGAATATAGCTGAGAAATAGATAATTAATGTAAGAAACAAAGAAATGAACTTAAAAAATAATGGAAAAAAAATCCCTAAATTAATCCCACCAGAGCTAAACAGAAATTTCTCTTCTCAACAAGAAACGTTTTCCCCTTGATCCAAAAAGAGAAAAATTTAACAAGCCTAATTTCTCCAGAAATAAATCTTTTGAAGAATATAGAAAATGGTGACAAAAGAATTTATGAAACAAAATAAAATAGAAAAAAAATAAATTAATTTAGGAGGCGTTATTATAAATAAGTTAGCGAGTTCGGACGAAAATAATTACATTCGTAACAATTCATAAATTTTCGGAGAAAATCCCAATGAATATTCTTCAGTGGAATTGAAGATCAGTTCTAAAAAAAAACACAAATTTTTCTAAACATGTTAATGGATTATAAAATCAATGCGTTCTCATATCAGAAACTTGGTTTAAAACAGGAATGAATTTTACATTAGCTGGATCTAATATAATTTGTGATAGGTCTGACTTATACGGAGGAGTTAATTCTTAGGAAAGATATTATATTTGAGGAAATTAATTAATCCAAACTCCAAATATCTTTTATTAGAAATTGTATATGTATAAAATTTTCACAATCTAGATTTCGACATTTTACCGTCTTTATTCAAGTCAATGTAAAGTTACTACAAGGAAGAAAATCTTTCCAAATGGCAAGAAAAACTTATTTTATTGCAATAATACATAATAAAAGAAAAAATCCAATCACCAGACGACATCAGCAAGCCCTGGAACAAGGTTTCATGTAGGTTTAAGACCATTGAAGTAAAATTAGTCTTTGAGAAAAGCTTTCTTGAAAATTGGAGATTTTTTTTTACTATTCTTCTTTTCCGATTGGAAAATCATCAAATGATGTTACAACAGGTAAAACTAAAAAATTTAATTTGATTGATAGTAAGAAACATGAGGCTAGTTAACCTCAGAAGAGCTTATATGGTGTAATGAGACACATCTTTATCAAATTTATCTTAAAACTCATTGAACAAGAAGCACCAAAATGAAGACCTTAAAGGAGGGCCATCAACAAGACTCTTCCTACCTTAAACCACTTCAAGAACAAGAAAGGAATTTATTTTCAAAAAAAATTTATTAGTAAAAATAACCTCTTTTTTTCTCTTTTTTTCTAATTTAAAATAAGTCTATACAGTTAAAAACATTTAATATATTTAAATTAAACACGCACAAATCCAACAAGTTTACAGGATCACTCAAAAAACCATAATCTAATCAATAACTATCCAAACAATAGTCAAAAGAAAAAATTCCTAGCTTTCTCACTCCAAAAACACATTCAAAATTTCTAATCGACTTCTTCCAAAACTAAATCAATTTCTTCTGAGAAAACAATTAAATTAAATTTTTAAACCACGCGCTTATTCAATTTTTCAAACTTATTCCGAATCAATTGACTTCTTCTTCTTCAAGTTTTGGTTGTGGATTTTTGTCCTTCAACCATTATTATTCTAAAAAATAAATTGACAGTTAAGAATATAAATATCACAATTATTCTAAAAATGACTTAGGGTGACCAACAAAATACGATGCCAGGAAATTGCTATAATGTCGACAATGGAACGAACGAAACTATTATATAGAAAATTATAAAAAAGAAACATACATTAAAATATATAAGGCGATAACTTAAGCAATCATAAGAGAAAAGGAAGTTAATTAGAGAGGTGAAATGTTAAAAAAATATTTAATAGTATGTCAAATATGGAATTGATTGTTTTCTTCTAATGTGTTGTTCACAGATAAAGTTAGGTTTTACTAACGTTACGTGCATGATATTCTCATTCTTATTGATGGTTCTGAGAGTGATTTACTTCTTGTTAAACAATGTTTTAATAATTTCCACCCGATGATGCAATTTATTCTTGAGTTTTCTTCGAACAAATGTATTTCATTTTTGAATGTTTTCATTAACTACAATCATGGTATATTTATCTATAAAATTTATAGGTAAAATTCTTATTATGATACTTTCATACCACATAATTCGAACGCTCCTTGGTCTCATAAGGTGGCAGATTTTCACTCTTTTGTTCATAGGGCATTATCCGTCCAATGACCTTAGAAGATTTCATTTATTATGTTAATTTCATCAGAACTTTAGGTCTTAATAACGGTTACCCTACTAACTTATAGCTAACCCTACATACTAACTTTACTAACATACTATTTTAATTTAACCATTTTAGTTCAAAAAAATTTTAATTATTCAACAAATTTAATATCAAGATTTCTTTCAATGTTGGTAAACCTGTTAATCTGTTAAAAAATAATAAAGATAAGTTACCAGCTAACTTGAAATGTGGTGTCTATGAACTAAGTTGTGGTTTTTGTCCTGCTATTTATATAGGTCTCAGTTCACGCTCCTTTTTCGTTCATGTCAAAGAATACTTTGATTGCGTAAGGCTCAATAGACCTGAACGTGCACACTTAGCTGAAGATATTCTTGACCAAAACCGAAAGTTTTCTATTTCTACTAATTCCAAAATCTTGGATGTTTGTAGTAAACAAAATATTATCAAATATTTAGAGCAGGTTTACATCCTTGAAGCGTTAATCTCAGATAAGACATTAGTTAATAAAGATACTTCATTCGAGTTGGGTGATACTATTAAATATTTTTTGAACATTTCACCTCTTTAATTTACTTTCTTTTTCTATTATGATTGTTTAAGTACATATACATATTAATGTGTGTTTCTTTTTCATAATTTTCTATATATAGTTTCGTTCGTTCCATTGTCGACATTATAGCAATTTCCTGGCATCGTATTTTGTTGGTCAGCCTAAGTTATTTTTACAATGATTGTGACTTTTATATTTGTCACTTGATTCTTTTTCATCTTCTCTTTTAAGGAGAAAGATTGTTTGTAATTAATTTATTTCAATTTTTAAATATCATGGTGAAACAAAGAGCTAAAATCAAAAATTATGACCCTCCTTTAAAGCCTTCATTTTGGTGAAGTTAGTTAAATCAGTTTTAAGGTAAATTTGATTAAGATGTGTTTAATTACACAATATAAGCTCACAATATAAGCTCTTCAAGGTTAACTAGCCTCATGTTTCATACTAATAATTAAATTGAATTTTTTAGGTTTGTCTGTTGTAACATCATTTGATGATTTTCCGATCGCAAAATAAGAATAGTTAAAAAAAAATCTCCAATTTTCAAGAAAGGTTTTCTCAAAGAATAATGTTACTTCAATGGTCTTAAACCTACGTGAAACTTTGTTCCAGGGCTTGCTGATGTCGTCTGATGATTGGAAGATGATTCTGTTTAACCAGGTATTCATTTTTTTTTTCATTTATTTGATTGCAATAATGTATAATATTATTGCAATCAAATAAGTTTATCTTGCCATATTTGAAAAGACTTTCTTCATTGTAGTAACTTTACATCGACTTGAATACTTGAACAAGGACGTCGAAATCTAGATTATCAAATTTTATGCATATAAAATTTTCAAATAAAAAATTTTGGAGATTGGATTACTTTGTTTTTCTTTAGGAGAATTAATAGTCTCCTAGATACTTCGTACATTTTTTATTTGAAATTAAGTTACTCATATTCGAAATGGTGTTATATGCATACGAGTTAAAGCACAGACTAATTTCGGCGTGTTAATAATCATAAGCATATACAATGTGCTCAACACAATAAATGCTTATCACAATGCGTGGGGATGTATTCAAAACGACACAAAAGGAAAGAACTCGTTGTCGCTTAATTCTTGTATCCTTAAAACGTTTCACAGACTAAATAAAAATTAATTTGAATGGTGGTTGCAATATAACAAGCTATTGCCGAGAACACAATATGGATTTCGAAAAGCTTCATCTACGCTAGATAACGAGGTAACTTTGATAGCAGACATAAAAGAAAATCTAGCATCCATAAATTTTACGGTAGCTATTATGGAATGCTGCGTATAGACTTACGACCCTGTCTCTAGCCGATCCGTATACAAGCCGCTTTAGTCGCGTTCTTATGAAATTTTTGTACAACGAACTTAATCATATGTCTCTATGAGTTTGAATCTATTTGAATTATTATGTGAGCTATTCAATATTAAGTGAATCTATTTCTATCATTGCGTCACTGTATTTCCCATTATAATACTAAATTCCTTTCATTAAAATTCATCTGAAACGTAACTTTAAGATTACAAAAATTGGATTGAAGATGATGTCCGAAACACTTAAACACTTAATCCGAAACATTGTTGATATTGTAATTTGAACTGAAGATCTAGTTTGAATTGAAACGAAACACAGGTGTTTTTAAGTAAATTTGATGTGTGAACTAAATATATAATGACTACATCTGAATTATTTGGATTTATTTGAATCTGAATTATTTTTAGTTAGAATTTTGAAAAAGGTACGTATGGTCTGATGCCATCAACACATCAAAATCATGGAATTTGAGGGTAGTGAGAATCAACAGGAATTTGAGTTTATTTTTTTTTTATTGACCAACATCAATTGTAAAAAATACGTCTTTTTGTGTATTAATTACTTTTAATTACTTCTGTATTCCTAATTCACACTATTTAGTTTCTTGTTTAAATCTCTTATCTTATGATTCATTTTACGTCCAATATATGCTGCTATTTGCTTATCTTTATATACTTATTGTCTATTGTGTTAGTTATTTTTTATTATTGATTTACTCTTTTTAGTTTATTGTTTTACATATATTTATATACCTATTTGCATATATTACATTAATTCCTTGTATGACAAAAATCGGAATCATATGTTAAAATATATACGTTTTAAATGATATTGCTCATCTCTAAACGCCTGAAGTCAATTAAACTGCATTCAGTATATCACGCGCGCGTAACACCCAGCTTATATATCTCTATATCTCTTACTTCCTATTCATTTCAATTGCTTTCCTAGGCGAGTGACTAACATCGCCAGAACAAAATATTTAGCTCTTTGGGGCGCGAGTTTAAATCCGTTTCGCGGCCATGACTTATAAAAAAAATTATATTTGGAAGGGCCGTGAATTCATAAATATTTAAAAAAATTAGAATAAGAAAATTATTAGACTTATTTTAAAAATTATTTATTCAAAATATAGTCAATTAATCGGAATTTAATTTTTAAAAATAATATCATCTAAGTGCCCACCGTCTCGTCTTTGGCATACTTCTAAACGGCTATGGTAATTTTAAAAGACTCGTCGACAAAGAGACAGTGATGGCAAACATTTCTGCTCTAATTTTTGCTTTTAATTCAATTAATGTCTTTGGTTTATTTGTTCAGCTGATTATAACAATATATAGACCGGAAGCGAGCAATTACGACTTTATTAAGAATTTAGATGGAAGAAATAGACAGTAACAGACATGTATTGGGAGATATGAATATTGATGTTAAAAATGAAGACAAAAAAGAAAGCAAATGCTATAAAGAGATGCTAACACAGAATGGATATGAAATAACGAATAGAGTGAACGAAATACGTATCACGCGAGACGGGGTCAATGGAAAAGGAACAATATTAGACCACATTGCCACAAAGAAACCAGATAAACAAATCTCATTCAGTACCAAACACAAGGCGTTTACCGATCATAAACTAATAGTTACAGAATTGGAAGCAAAAAATAATAACAGGAAAACAAAGAAGAAAGTTAGAATAGAAAAAACCAAAATAGATTACGAATGAGTCAGAATGTGACTATCTAAATAAATAAATGAGAAATGAGCAGGAAATTGGAAGTCTTCATTGAAGAGATAAAAATTGCAGTAGATCAAAACACATAATAAACAGCTAATAAATATAAGGAAAGGAAACAATTGGATCAATAAACAAACTTTAAACATTATCAAGAAACGAAACATTTTCCATGTATATCTAAAAAAGCATCGGAACGAAAACAACACAAGAAAACACAAAAGAATGAAAAAGGAAGTAGAGCAGCATATAAAACAAGAAAATACTAGGAGAACCAATTTTCAAAAGACACAGGAAACTTAAGGAAAATGTGGCAGAGTATAAATAATACTCTAAACAAAACCCAAAAAACGTTGTTTTGTTCCAAAGTATGTGATAAATTACAAATAGATGGAGGAAAAATAAAAGAAGTAAATGAAATAGCGGAACCGTTTAATAAATATTTTGTAAATGTGGGTAAAAAACTAGCGGAGAACATAAGAAGAGACACAAATTAGATAACGTCTAAGTACGGTACTGTACAATC
>WYDF02313701.1:0-14821 GCA_009867245.2 Adranes taylori
TATTAGCTATTTGTTTTTACATGTATTTGAATGGTGGCACTTCGAATTGCACTTAACTTGGCTTTTTACAGAAAGACACTTTTTACTATGCTACTTAAAACAGTAACATTTTACGACTCCTTGTGTAGACGTATTTTCGACACAGCAAATTCGCCTAAGAGCAAGCACATTGTTTCCTACATCTGAAATTTTAATGAAATTCGAATCCGCCATTTGTACTTCATTTCTTGCGTATAATCGGATTAGGTAACCTGAATTTGTACCTACTCTATAGAGGGAGTCCACCTTCTCCACGATAACAACGAGAATGTTGCGGGGGCATGTCCTTCCTCTGTCAACATCAGGAATTTTTACTAATACATTGTCTCCTATGGACAAGGGTTTAAATTTCTTAACTGTACCTCTCAACATCACTTCCGCTTGTCTATTTATTGCCTCTGCCGCAGAAATTTGAAAACTGGCAATTTCGAGACTCCTTTTATTCAAAATAATTGGTAGACACTCGGCCGAGGGTCCGGGTTGTGTGTCCAATATTGCAGGTGAACTTTCAACTACAAAATTTTAATAACAACGTTTTGTTACTTTTGGTGACTTTGTATTACATAATAATAATATATTGTTTTACCTGTTTCAAATACATGGACTAGCTCTTCAATATTATTTTGTTCCGCTTCTCTCCCGTCTTCCTGTAAGGACAGATCGAGTAGGTCTCCACAAACTTCTGAGAAGATCACCTTGCGGTTCAAAGGTTCCACTGCAAAAAAGAAAATTTACTAACATGTTGTTGTAGCCAAAAAAAGTAATGTTACAATTACAATTTTCAATATAGCTATTTGACTTATTTACATGTCGAATTTCTTATAGAGCTGAGCAATTTTTCCAAATCTTCTTCAGAAGCTAAGTTCTCTACATCTTCTTGACTTAAATTGCTGTCACGCGAATAATATTGGCTCTCTCTCTACACTATCCTGACTTTGAAAGTGCCTGGTTTTCCCGTGAACAATTTTCATATTGTCAAACATGCTGACTAATTCTGTAAACACGGTGTTACAGAATTCTTTTTCCCGTTAGCGCTTTGTAAGATGTAAGGAGCCCCAACTTGAGATACATGTTAATAATGTCTCTAGTTATATTGACGTACCGTGTTTTCAATTCTTTTTCCATGCACCTTGTCCTTCTATGGCCTGTATCCACATGTGCCTTGTGCAGTATATCATAGACCTGCCCATCTGTTACATAGAACCGAACATTATCAATGTTCATTTTCGGCCCACAAATATATTCAATTAAGTTTTCTTCCGAACCAACTGTTAATATATCGTAATATTTTAGACGTCTATAGTCCATTGAACTTATTGGTTTTCCTAGTCATTTTTTCTCTAATGCATCAGAAACTTCTTCCTTAAATTCATTGTAACTAGCGGTAGTGAACAAATCTACATTTTTAGAATTTCGGTAGTGTTCTTTAAGCTCTATGTATTTAAGTATTTTAATTTAACTAATAGTAAAAAATAAAATAAAGAAATCAACCACAGAAATAATTGTAAAGATATAAAACCACTAACAAAGTCACAATCTCGCGCACAAGTAGACAAAATCATAAAACTCAACAATCTGCTGATTAGAAGACAGTCAGTGATGCCAAATTAAATTTCGTTGAACTAAATATTTTCTCATGGATGAGCTCTGTTGAAATGTCAACTCCTAGGATTGTGCATTTTATATTTGCCCAATACTCGAAATAAGTCACAATTTCGGGGTTTGAGCAAATCGCAATGATCTGAACTAGAATTGAGTACTTTTTTCAGCCAATTGCCATTTTCGGGTATTGGGTCTAACATATATGTTAATTTATCATTGTAGACAAATGCTTTTCAAATAAAATCAAAGGAGTGTTGGGTAATCTATACAACAATGTTCATTGGTATCATTTCTGAGATATATCCAAATGTTTTTTAAACTTGAAACGTGACAACTTCACGTTCTCTTGGAGATAACAAAGGAATATGACTAATTCCAATAGATACATAAAACAAAGTACTGTATGTGGCAAGGTTCCAGTGTCTCGTGGATTTCCGCTAGCTCAAATGTAGAAAAATATAAGTGTTTTCACTGTGCAAAAATCTTGGCCACCTGCCTATTCATATGTTTGATTCACTGTTGTAATCAGATTCAAACCCTTTGTTTATATGTTAATTTAGTGTTTTATTAGTTTTAGCATTTCTTTAATAATTCGATTATTTGTATTAACAATGTACAAATTAATTAGATATGGGGTTATGAATTTTTGATTATATTTGGTATAACCCATGAATCTTGAAATTATAAGTTGATGTTTTTCACGTATTATGTAGAGGAGCTGAGGCATACTTATTTTGGCAACTAATAAATATAATGGGATTGAAAGAAACAAGAAGAAATTTTTATGAAAAAAAATTAATATTAATCTACTTTATTGAATTAAAATTACAACTTTCGAACTTGTCAATGATTTAATACAAAATAATAACGATTTAACTAACGGATTAGGTATAAGTTATAGGAGCTTGTTTAAAAGATCTAGTCAAAAGACATGCTACGAGATGAAAAACCAAGTTTAGATTGATTTTGTTATTGCTTTAATACTAAATAGTAAAACAGTTTTTTTTGTTATTACATTTTGAAATAATGTTTTTACATTACACAATTCAACATAAGTATGTATTTAAATTTTATTCTATTTATAAAATTTACTATCACATTTCTATATTATTAAATTGGCTTTTTATTAACCTAGTTAAGACGGGCAAAATGATTAATATTTTTTATTAATTTGTTAGTATTACTGGTGACTCTGCAGTGTGCTATTATGTTCAATTGTTTGAAAACAAAACTTATAATATTGATATACCACGTATCTAAATAAAATAATTTATTTAAATGCATGTGCAACTTTTGAAACCCTATATACGAATTATTAAAAAATTGATTATAAAAATATTTTTATCCACTACACAGCAATTGTGTGAATAGAATTAGAATGTCCAAACATCCTAATTTAATTCACATATTCATATTCAATTCACATATGAAATGAAATATGATAATAAAATTCTCTATAAAAACATTAGCACTTAATTCATAGGTTAGCACTTGATGTAATTCCTTCATCAAAATAGCGTCCAACAAAGAGATAAATACTAGCATATCTATCTCAGATATAGCAGATATTGTGTAACTTGGTTAGTGCTTAACTTGTGTCTAAAGAAAAAGAAAACGCTAACGTCTGGTTGGGTTAAATTCAGTAGAACAGATTGATCAATTCAGTAGTATTACATTTTTCCAATGAAAGTTATCACAAGATTTTAAATGAAGCTTATAAAAATATCATGTAAAAATTGCTTTCAAATCATTTAATATTTAAATTATATAAAAAACAAGGTAGATAAGAATAAAAATAATGGGGTTTACAAATTAAATTGTGGAAAATGTGAATAATTTCATATAGATATGACAAACAAGAACTTTGATATGAGGTTCAAAGAACATTTGAATGCGATATAATTTAATAATCGTGAGTAGTGTAATCTGGTGAACAAATTCTAATTTATAAATATAATTTTAATATAGGTTACAGTACAGAGATATTAGGAATATGCAGTAAACCGTACTTAACCCATTTGCAATGATTTTTTTCCTGGGAGACATGGGAATACTTTTGTGATTTTTATGTTTGTATAACTCAAAAATTTTTATAATAGAAAATGTCAAAAAAACATCAAGGGTTTGAGGGTTTGATGGTACATATAGGCACCATTAGAAAACTATCTTTGACAAATGTTAAATACTTTTATTGTATATAATACAAAGTATTTTAAGAATGATACATTGCTAAACATTTAGAGCGTAGCACTCTTGACAAATGTCACACTCTTAACAAATTGTTTTTATGCGTTTTCGGCTTTTAATTTCCGCACACCTTTTGCATCTTTTCTCTTTGTACCTTCCACGGAAGATGTGAAGATACGTTTTCGAGAAGATACTGTTTTTACCCAGATTGTCTTCCATTCTTCGAGTCATAAAGTCGCTACTTTTCTTCCTTCAGCTATCAATGCTTCTGCCAGGTATACTAGATATTGCAAGAAAGGAATTCTTTTCTTTGTCTTCTTTTTATAGATAATCGATGTGTTTACGACAGCCGTCATAGGCAAGCGATAGAAAATCTTCTTCCACCTTTTGCTGGATTTGTTATTTAGTTCGTATAATCCCATAATCTGGTCCGCAAATTAACCCGCTCCATGCTCTCTATATGATACAACTATTTCTGGACAAGGAACACTGATTTTGGTGTCACTTTTGAAAGTTTTATTGACAGACACAACATGAGCATTATGGCAATTTCTCAATATAAAGACTTTTTTGTGTCTTGCCGTTTCACAAACAACAGTCAATCTTTGCTGAATTGAAACACGTATTCACCTTTTTTTCAGTTTATCCTTAATTTTAGCAAAAAAATTCTGTTTTGGTTACAAGTTCCTACTACTGAATAATCAATATTCTGTAGTAGAGGGTTTGAAGTAAGAAAGCGATCAAAACAAAAGGGAACATCTTTCTCTCTTATGTAAAGATTAGTTTTTTCACTACACGTTCACCAAGAGTTCCATCTAGACGTTCTGTTTCAAGGTTTGTGTAGATATTGAAATCGTACAGATATCCAGTTTTAGAATCTGATCCAAGCCATAACTTAATTCCCCTCTTTGCGGGCTTTAGTGATATATACTTCTTCAAAAACGAACGCCCTTTGAACTTTGTTATTGATTCATCTATACTTTAAAAACTACTATCCTGACGGCATTTCTGCAATACCTTTCAAATATTGGACTAAATCGTGAATATAATAAGTTGTGTAGCATTTGTTGGTGATGAACAACACATTTTGAAAGAAATTATTTTGAAATTATCTGTAGATATTGCGTATGAATGTATTGCCCAACACTATTGTAACACATAACCAGTATGCAGCCAAGCACAACTTGTAGATCACCTTTATCAGTTTCTTTCAAGCAAGCGTTCTTGATACTTTATATATTTGAATTCCTGCATTCGTACATTGAGAAATGCATGTATATTAAGAAGGTGGAAATATTTTTTTGAAACACTGATACGGCGTCAAATTAGCTTGTATATTGGGTACATTGCGTTTACTAGAGATTTGCATTTTAGCGATAAATTTGCCATCTGGTTTTAACCATAAATAAAACGAACCAATGTGACCTTCATTTATCTCTGGAGCTATCTTGAATAAAGTAAACAAATGTGAAGGAATTAAAACATTTTGCGTCAACGCAGACGCAGACACTAGGCCGATACATTAGAAAACTGAATGGTAAACCAAATGTTAACTAAATTATACCAAATTTATAACCTTAAGTCTTAAATAAAGTTGCAGTAGATATTTATATAATGAAAAATATATTATTAAAATCGAAAATCTAATTAATGGGCAAATTAATAATTTAAATAATAGAATTATTAAAGAAATGTTAAAAATAATTAAATACAAAAATTAACAAATAAATATCAGATTCAAAGGACGACTTGAATCTATAACAACTTTGAGTCATGTAGTCTGGATGGAAAAAGAAAATGTACAGATAGAATAAATGAGAAACTACTTTGGTTATAAATAATTAGAAAGAACAAACGGAGGCAGATAATATGTCAGTAAGATTAGTTGAACATAGCATATATATTTTAGTCAAACCGTTTCTGAATTTATTTCATAAAACATTAGAACTGATCCCAATATTGATACAATTGATACAATTCTTATTGTAGTTCATGCTCAAGACAACTGGCCAATGTCTTGATTTATGATTTAACTGATTGGTACATAGAATAGTTAAAAAATCAATAACACAATTTCTAAATTGATGTTTTACAGCCCACTCATATTAAACGACGATCAAACAAGCTGCAACTTACAAAACAGCGTCGATATCCATTTAACTGGTGTTGTCCCTCAACACGAAGCTAAATATTTAGGCATTATGCTTGACAACTATCTAACTTTTATATATTAGCGACATATGCTACATATAAATAAATGTAATTGTCTATTCTAATAGAGTTAAATATCCAAAATTGAAGAAGAAGTCTATTTTAACCAATGGCAGAAAATATTTTTTATTTAAAATATCTTAAAAATTCAAGGGTAAAAGCTATCAAAATATCTTTAATAAAAGCATGGTAAAAATTTTCTAATAAGATCCCATTAGGATTTAATTTAACGAATTTTGATGTTAATGTTACTTTGGTCCAGTTAATATGCGGATATTTATTTTATTGGTGAATACATTCCATGGGGACAAGTTTCTTTTATTGTCGCACACACTTTGCAAACAATCCTCATAAAGTCAGAACAACTTTTGTCTTAACCTTGTTTAGTGACTTTGAGAAACACAAATCTTTGTAAAATAGATCGAAAAATTATTTTTATAGTTAGGTCACTAGAAATTTTATTACTGGTCCATGATTTTTAAAGCGTTGGGCTCAGAAAAGTTTAATATAATTAAGTCCAATTCTAATAAATCCAAATGTTAATAAAACAAATCCTATATTCCAACAAATCTAATGCAAATCATAGCGTTAAAAAATTTTAAATCTTAATACCAATCTCAATTCAATTCCGAAACAAATCTCAATAAAACAAATCCTAATCTTAATCCTAATAGAAACTCCAACAGATGTTTATAAAGCAAATCCAAAACCTAATACAAGTTTTAACAAAACATTTTATAAATCTCAAATCCTAATACAAATCAAAATCATAATCCAACCAAATCATAATCCTAATATTAGAATTTGTTTTATTATGATTTTCTTATGCTTTATTAATGTTTATTTCTTTTAGTCTTAATAATATTTAATAATATTGTATTGTCCTTTTAATAATGTTTTATCAATGATTCATTTGTTTTATTAATTCTATAATGTTTGGTGTTTGTAATAAGAAAATACTCGAGGTTCTAAGGTAGTAAGAAAATTTTTCTTTATTTCAGGTAGTCATTTTCTTGGTGCTTACAAGCTGTTTTGCCAAAAACATAGCAAAAAAAGACAAATCCGAGAAAAAGGATAAACGTGGTATTTTCAGCGAAGGAATTCATGGTGGCGGTGGTGGAGGTCATGGTCTTGAATTGTCAGGTGGCCATGGAATAGAATTATCTGGTGGTTTTGAAGGTCACGGCGGCGGCGGCTTTGGAGGCGGACATGGAGGTTTCGATGGAGGTTTCGGTGGAGGTTTCGACGGAGGTTCAGGAGGTCACGCTATAGATTTGGGGTCATCAGTTCATAAACATATTACAATAACAAATAAAATTGGAATTCCCATTCCAAAACCATATCCTGTTCATGTTGTTAAAGATGTACATGTTCCGGTACCACATAAAGTTACAGTACATATTGATAAACCGTATCCGGTACATGTACCTAAACCATATGCAGTTCCAGTTGATAAACCAGTTCCTTACACAGTCGAAAAGAAAGTAGCGGTTCCTTATAAAGTACCGTATAAAGTAGCAGTACCTATTAAAGTTACAGTACCTATTCCAAAACCCTACGCTGTACCAGTGTACAAAGATGTATCTGTGCCTGTTCCACATCCAGTCATTGTCAAGAAGCCTGTGACAGTATTTGTTAAAGAACACGATGGCGGATTTGGTGGTGGACACTTAGGAGGATTATCTCTAGGGGGCCACGGTGGATTTGATGGCGGACACGGTCTCGACAGTGGTCACGGTTTTGGCTTAGGAGACATTTCTTCACATGGGTCTGATCATGAATGGTAGTAAAAAAGAATATTTGCAGAAAAGCATCATGATCTCCTAAATTTTCCTAATTTTCCACATTTTTTTCAGAAATTTATTTATTATCGTTTCATCAATAAAACTGTAAATTGTGTACTAAATTATATGAAAATAATAAGAAATGTATTATGTAAGATGTTATAAGTTTCGAATATAAAAACTATATTTTTAAGCAATGCCTTTTAGTTCAACCTGAAGTGTTATTATATTTACAAAAAGTTACGCTCTCAAAAATTAGTTTGGGCTAATTAAAAATATTTGGTGTTTAAAATGTTTTGAATTAAGCGCAATAGTTTACTTTAAGGCGGTATTTTGTTCTAGAGGCATAAATTTTAGCTACAAGATGAAAAGCCTAGTTTAGTTTGGATTTCAGGCTGAATAAAATACAAATTCATGGAGGGGACTGGCAGCCTATGTTTCGTACATTGGATGTCAAACATGATATTATATGGTGCATAAAGTAAAGACTGATCTATTCAGTTTTAACCATGTTACCTTATAACTCGTCTCCTAAATTCAAATTGGTCAATATTTGTTTAGTATTGCAATAGATTAGCATAGAAATGCATGACTATAACCATGGGCCAAAAGCGTATTTAGCATGTTTTGTTTGTCGTTTTTAGTAACCAGAAACCTTCAACAAAATTACAGTAGTAAACTGTACGTGAATTCAAGCACTCATTTAAATGCCATTTTGAAAAAAATAATTGTGACGGATTTAGGGACCGAGTAATATAGCAACAATATTTACCTCAGTTCATTAAGTTATGGTTAAAAATTAAATAAAAACATTACTGTAGAAGATGTGTAATTAGTTTGAGTCCTTCACAAAATTCAAATTTAGACCAGGCACTGCCAACAACATTTAACTACAAATGCACTGTCTAAAGATCTCAAAACGTGAAATACTTGCTATTAAAGACGTTTCGGTGCGAGAAATGAAATTAAAAAATTCGTGGACGTGATCGCCACCCCATCTTTCATATACTCGAAATCCTACGTTTTGTTATACTCGTATCTGGTATAAATCAAAAGTTGAACTTTTTAATTTTGACTGTCACCTGAAGTCGTCTATTAAATTCAATTAACACAATAGTGTTTAGGGTATACTAAACTACATTAGTGTTACCTATAAATCGGCTACCCATGAATCCACCGGTCTCCATATTTGTCCACGGCGCAAAATAGCTACGATGTAAGCTTCGCCGCGACCTACGGCCGCTTTTGACAATGATTTTCCCAGTATTTGCCTACTGCGCGGACAGCTGGGCTGTCCGATTTGGCATGACCTACGACCCCTCTTGACTCTTTTTTCGGCTAATATCTAAAAGAATAGTTCATAGAGTAATTTCTAAAAGAGCAATGCCTTGATCTTATGACTTTTGCCGCTTTGGCACAATCTGCTGCCATTTTTGACTTAATTTTTCCCAAATACGGCTTTTGATTCACTTTTTATTCGTGTTCGCTTTGTGTACAATTGAGGTCCCTGGGTTTTACACCTGTTCTCCAAATTTTATTTTTTCAACTTTAAAAGGAACCGAGATATTTAATGTAATACAATAGCCGGTCGCAAGCAAATGGCTCGCAAACAAACCAAAAAACACCCTGTATATATGTTAAATTGTCATTTTAGAACAAATATTTCAAATAAAATTAAACAAGCTTTTTTGGTAGCCTATATAATAAAGTTTAGTCAAGTGTCCTATCTTTTATAGTTCCTGAAATATATCAAAAAGTTTGTAAAATTTTAAATGTAGGAACATCGCGCCCTACAACACTTGCGGCGATGGCACTACTTTATTTTGACGCATAATACAATGTACTATATGCGAACGAAATTTAAGTCTTCTAATTTTAAAACTGATTTCTCAAAAAAATAATCGTTTCGAGCCCCTCTAAAAATTATAATGTATACCCGCCACTGATAACATTTATTCAATTGCGAAAGCAGTTTATATATCTCATACAACGTAAAATATTGTTTACTGTAACTTTGCATATATGTGCCATTATTTAGGCCTTACATGTATATATGACTCTTGAATGTCGGTTGCCATGGCGAGAAGTTGCGATTTTTTTAAGTTATTAAGGGCCCCATCTTTGGAGTCATTAAATTGTTTAGAAATTGACCTCAACATATGTGAGGAATTCCCTTTTTTTCAAGGTCAAATTACTGTAATGTTTCGCCGTACAACACGCTTATTCGCGTAAATATTAAAGTAACATTAAATAGATATTGAATAGATTGCATTAAAAACTCTATTTCTTACAATGGTAAGAGAAAATTAACATATAGATACTTATAGTTCCTGATCAATAGTAAATAGAAGAAATCTTATAGGAAAATATATTTTACGTTTTAGGAGATCTATAACATAGTGCTCCTGCAATTTAATAAATGTTGTTATCCCAGTAGGGGTTGCCGGTTGGTAACAAACGAGGAGAGATGAGAGATGGTTCTTGATTTTATATCGTCACCTGACCTCGTTATATGCAATACCGGGGATAAACCTACATTTAAAAAAGTAACAACACTTCTCATATAGATAATACTATGAGCACTACGGGGCTTATTAGTAAGATTAAGCAATGGAAAGTTGAAGACGACGAGATGCATAGGGACCATTCGTTAGTAAGTGTGAGACTAACAGAACAGGTAGAGTGCGATATCCCTATGGATGCGCCAACATGGGATATGAGTAGCTTTAACCCAAGAAACTTGTTGAGGTTGTTCACAGAAATATTCCAAACACCAGGCTGAATGCAGTATCCGGATGTGATCTATCAACAAATAATATAAAACTGGCGTGTGAAAAAACAATGAGAAAGAAAACGATGCGGGGAACGAGACCACCAGTGCACTGCTGGAATAACTAGGTAGCCGAGCCTAGAAAGCAGTGCATTACAGCATGCAGGAAATTAACAAGGGCTGGACGTAAAGGAAAGAATGACACTACTGCAAATTTAGAGCGGAACCGAATCAACGAAGCAAGACAAGAATCTAATTACAAGAAGTAAGGAAAATCTACGACGAACTTAATGGCGACGCTTGCATATAAACTGATCGTAAAGAAACTTGGAGTAAGGAAGAGAATATCCTGGTTGGCGGGAGGGGTCCAAGAATTAATTGAAACCCTCTTATCTACACCACCTATAATAACAAGCAGACTGCAGTGATGAGTATTACTCCCGCGACGTAAATGTCACAAGTGTTGAAATATCTAGGGCATACCAATATATGAAAACAGAAAGGGCATCAGGCCCGGCTAAATTGCCAAATGAAATTATACGGGCGATTGCGAAGAAACATGCGAAAGTAGTAGCAGGAGTTTTTACTACTAACTGTACTAATGAGAAAGATGGAAAGTATCTAAACAGGTCTTGATACCAAAGGGAGGAAAACCGCCAAAACTAGCCACGTCATGCGATCCTATATGCTTACTAGACATTATGAGAAAAATGCTGGTACGAATTCTGCTTATTAGTTAGGTTAACCGAAGTTATTAGTACTAACAACCTCCTTTGTACCTCTCTACACGGCTTTCGAAGAGAAGATCGACTGTAAACTCAATGCTTGAATTCAAGAAAATAGCAGCGAATGCGAACTCTCGGCCATTCAAATATAGAAAGCTTTGTGTCATGGTGGCGCTAGATATCCGGAATGCATTTAACTAGTTGCATTGGCTCACTATTCTTAATGCGATGAAAAGGAAAGTACTACCAAATTACCTTAAGGAAATGGTTAACACTATCTGTGTAATAGGAGGCTAATATATGTCAACGAGAATGGGAGAAACAGAATAATCTCGCTGCAAGCAGGTGTTCCACACGTTTCGGTACTTGGGCCGATCCTATAAAACATAGCGTACGATGATGTCTTGAGACTGCAACTGCCCAAAGGAGTAAGAACAGTAGCTTTTGTCGACGACCCGACGGTTATAGTATCCCACCAGGACCTGCAAATGCTGTAGATGAGTTTAGAATTATCTATAGAAAAAATAAAACCAATGGGACTAAAACCAAATCAGAGGCTAAAAACCAATGGACTGCATCTTAAGGCAGAGAATACAGAGATTGCATGGCTATCCATTAAATGTTACCAATAATATTTTATTAAACATAGCGGTAGACCGCCCGAAACATTTTTTTGAATAAAAGATAAAAAAATCTCTGAAAAAAGTAAATAAAATACCTGGGCATTGGAAATGAAACTATTGGGATGATGGGTTGAATGAAGAAAGATATAGAGAGGAAATGACAGACGGAAATGTTCGGGCGAGTAATGGAGATATGGGGGAAAATGGGGTACATAAAGGAGAAACGTATTGGAGAAGAAGGAAGAGCGCTGTAAGTACTTGCGAAAAGAAGGAGAATGGGTCAATGGGATGTAGTGGAGTGCAGGAGCCGGAGGGTATAAGACAGCAGAGGGGATAAAATTCGATTGTAAAATGCGGAATGAAGATAATCGAACTATAAAAGGAATCGCTGAACAGGGAATGGGAATAGGGAATCGTAAAATAGGAAAGGGAAAGTGTGGGAGTAAGGGAGGGGGGGGAGTTTTGGCGTGCAGGAAAGAGTGGAGTTCAGATGGTGGAACCGATGAGAGAGGTTCAGAACAGAGTTAGTGTGTATTCACTACACACATGCAATGACGTTCTGTAAAAAATGGGTGTTGATAAATGGGTGTTGATAAAGCTTGATACCTGATAGCAGAAATGGCCATCCACCCGCAGTGAATCGGTAATTTTTTCTAACTTGATTTGATCTCTCATATATGTTACACATCAGTTTCTACTTAACATCTTTTCATTCATTTAAAAATTCGTCTTACTTGAAAATAGTAAATCAATCTTCTTTTATAAACAATTCTAGTTTTGCGCTAGATTTGAAATTGATTGCATTTAAACCACATTGCTGACAAGTTAGTATTTTTCTGTAGTAGTGAATTTCAAATGTTTATAAGTGTCAGAATATAATATCACCTTATTGTTTAGTTTCAATTTAAGTGCCATCAATATTTCAACGCTCCAGCAGTAATTACAGTCTCATGAACAACTAGGAGATGACAACAACATGAACCGGTTCGGAAGAGCAAGAACTATTTCCTAGTTGGTGATGTGATGAGACAGTGACTACTGTGGGAGCGTTAAAATGATGATCGCACTTATTTCATATCACTCACAATTAACTTTCGGACGCCCAACTCTACTTTTGGAACATTCAATAATACAACTCTCGTTATGTTTCATTAAAAAAGAATACTCCCATATATCATAATAGACTACATATGCAACGTAACAATAAAATTTTATATCAACAATTAAAAACGTGCTAAAATTAGAACAAAACAATAATATGATTTAATTTTCTTACTTGACACATAAACATTTGAATTTTCATTACTATAAAAAAATACTCAGTTGTCAGCAAGGTTGTTTAAAATCAAGTTCAAATCTAGAGCACAACAAGAATTGTTTATATTTTTACGTAAATACGAATTGAATTATTCTTGATGGAATTAATAAACATTTAATTTTGCATTTATCTGAAACAAAACTTTACCAGTTAAATCTTTGATTTAAAAGTCAGGTTTTTAACGTTATTTCCAAAACAGTTCCAAATATAAATAAACTTTGTTGGATAGTACTTTGATAGACAGAACTTTGTTAGGTACACCTTTGTTAGACAGGTTCCTTTTCTAAACAATATTTTGTAAAAGAGCAACTCGACACAATACAGTCTTGTTAGTTTCGCAAACTATGTAGTCCTCAACATTGATCCACGTTTTATATTCTAAGATTTTTAATTATCAAACAATATAAATAGACGACTTATTAATGAAGCAAATTTAGCTTGAAAAAGTGTATTATTTTCCATATCTTTGTTACTGCAAAGTTGGGCAAACAATAAACTTGAATTTCATTTTTGGGTTCCATATTCTAGAGGTTCCAGTTTTTATACTTTTTATTTAAAATTTTATATCTTTATTTCTAAAAGTTTTTCAAGTATTTTTTTTAACTATATTTCATAACAAATATCTACTTGAAGTTGTTGGCAAATATTTTCTGTTGTTATGTTTTATTCTTATTCGTGCCAAGTACTTAAGCATATGTCACACGATACCGCTATTTGCCGCAACTTTGATGCGACGTCAAAACATATAGCAACTCTATCTGCCAGACTATGCGTTTCGTTGCTTCAAGATTTTGTGTGCATCTCGAATCCGTGATGCATGAAAATAGAACATGCTCTATTTTTTTACAAAGTTGTTGCATGTCTGGTGACTATTATAATAACATATTAGTACCAACTTTTATGTAAATTCAAATGTTTATACAACATAACCTGAAAATATAAAACAACTACATCCTGTGTGTTCGTTTGCAGTTCGCTTTTAAAAAATAGAATGACTTAATCCTCATTCAAGCCAGACCAGAGTAGGGAAAGCATTCAATATTTAATTTAGCTGTCACTTGCAGCCAAATTTGTATTTAATAAATATAAAAATCTACTAGTTCGAAAATAGAAGATTAGGTTACTTACAGATTATAAAAGAAAATTTGAACAGCATTCCCAAATAGTACGTCAATGGATACAGAAGATATAAATAAAAAATTCACAGTGTTTTAGATCTAAAATTCTAAAAATTATTTTAGTATTTTAAAGAAGCTAAGGAGATTTTTCTATTGTCTGTAAATCGAGAACAAAGTTTTAAATGCTACCCACGCCGCTGTCGATCGATTGAATTTCATCGTAGAATGGGAATGCAGCTCATCACTCGTTCGCATGTAAAATTTGATTGGAGAGCTCCTTAGACTATAGAATCGTAAACTCTTGGCAGGGACGTTATGCGAAATTATTCCTTAAAATTTGTCACGGTCAAAATTTCTGATTTTAATCATTTGAACTGATTTGATCTGATTTGATCTGATTTGATCTGATTTGATCTGATTTGATCTGATTTGATCTGATTTGAT
>WYDF02313712.1:0-14821 GCA_009867245.2 Adranes taylori
GTAAGACATAATTTTAATTGGAATTCCAACACGTATGTTTTGTTTTATTAATGTTTTGACGATGGAAAATTTGTGTATGATATATTTATTCGACACGTGCTTTTTTAATTATGTTTTTTGTAATGCTTTTACCTGATGATGATATTTATATATTGAAAACGTTCGTAATGAAAATTTAGTTTCGTTTATTGTACAATTTTTGGTCACCTGTCTACAACAATTTTATACATTAGATCTAGAAAATTGCTTATCACGTTCTCCTCTCCGCAGAATAGCGTTGAAGGGAAGGTTGTAATAATGGGTCTAGGTGTTTGGAGAAGGCTTTTGCTTTTTGTTTATCATTTCTTGTCCATGTGTTGTTCTCATGGATTATGCTGTTGAGGTCTTTTTGGTCTCCTTGTGACTTTTTAAAATCAGTAATTAGTTGCTCCCGTTGGTTCTCTTCGTTTAGCAAATATTCTTGAATATTTAGTTGTTCTTGTATCTTTCAGTTCCTTGTTGTTTTGTTTAAATTACTTTTTTAGTTCTTCCTGCCATTGCTTCTGCATGTGTCCATTTTCCTGCAACTTTTTCTTTAAGAACTATAGATATTTTATTCACTCGCCCTACTACATAGAAATTGATAGACATTTGTTCTTTCATATCTTTATAATAACAAAAGAATATATACATATGTCGGGTTATTATATGAATGGTAAAGAATAAATACATAGACACATACGTATACATATGCACTTGCATAAGTCAGTACTTATATATCACATATTTTATATAGAAATAAAAGATTATGTACATAAATACCGATGTACTCCTATATAAAACTATATTTTGGAGCCCGCCCCAATATAAAATTAAATATGTTTCCAGATGTTTGGAGACGGCTTTTGTTGTTTTTTTATCATCTCCTGCCCATGTATTGTTCTCATTTTTGTTTGGGGGGGGGGGGGGGGGATTATGCTGTTGGGGTTTTTTAGCCTCATTGTAGCTTTTCAAAACGAGTAATTAGTTGCTTCCGTTGGTTCTAGTCGCTTACCAAATATTCTTGAATATTTTGGTTTGGTTGTTCTTGTATCTTTCAGCTCTTTGATACTATTGTTTAACATTCATTTTGTTTAGTTCTTCCCGCCATTGTTTCGGTAGGTGTTCTTTTTTCTGCAATGTTTTTCTTTAAGAATTACGGATTCACTCTTCCTTTAAACTTGGTTTAGTAAATAATTTAACAAGTTGTATTATTGCAAAAGGAACAGTACGTAGAAATTTGATAGGAGTTTGTTTTTTCCTATCTTTATAATAACAAAAGAATGCATACATATGTAAGGTTATTTACTTGCATGCGTCAGTAGTTATATACCATATATTTTATAAATTTGCTTTTTTTTATCATTTTTTATTGGAGGTTTAGCCTGTTGAGGTCTTTTTAGCCTCTTTGTTGCTTTTCAAAATGAGTAATTAGTTGCTTTCGTTGGTTCCGTTCGTTTATCAAATATTCCTGAATATTTTGGTTTGGTTATTCATGTATATTTCATTGTTCTTTGATTGTTTTTTTAACATGCATTTTCTTTAGTTGTTTCTGCCATTGTTTCCGCAACTCTCTATTTTTTGCATTTTTTTTTTATTAAATTACAGATATTTTATTCACTCTTCCTTTAAATTTAATGGTTTAACAAGTTGTATTGTTGCAAGTATGTGCTGATATAAATGTAAACAGGAAGCGTGATCAGGTAAACTTCGAAAAAATTCCATAAAACAGAAAACAAATCCAACGTATATTTCCAACGAATGGTTTATGGAAAATTAAAAACAATAGCATGCACATTTTTTCAACAGCAATATATAAATTGCGTAGTTTTTTATGTCTCGTCGAAAAAATTCGCATCATTCAACCGATATTAATTCAATAAATCCTTCACAGTGGGGAACATAATAAAAATGTTTCATATCATTTTTGATATGCGACTCTTTAAAAAAAGATTTAAAAAAAATTACGGGTATATCCGAAAAAGCAATTTTAAGCAAATTAACAGCATAAATCACATGTCTCGGTAAAAAATATTTACGCAGGATACATATTTTGTTCTTTGATGAAACATAAAAGTAACACACATATATAGATGAAACATTATAAACCAGTGTTTCTCAATAAATATATTGTCCCGTCTGGCAAGCGGAGCATTACTTCTTTGGAATCACTTGTTTTCGAGACCCATGCCATCAGATTCAGACACAAAGCACTGGATTATCACCTTTATGCATTCCCATGCATTGGATTAATGACGACTCCAGCATAAAATCCACACCAATTAGCAATGCTTTGTGATGAAACACATGAATTTTCCTCACTCCAAATGTGGCAATTTTGTTTGTATAAAAAACCATTAAGTTTGAAAATGGGATTAATAGGTGTGGATGATTTTATTGGAAATTTGAAACAAAAGTTGAGTACATATTTGACTTTAAATGTATAGTACAAACAGTAGATGTGAAAATTCTGGAGCATTGAAAAAAGCCCTGTGTTCCCTCACTCTGCCTGACTCAAATTATTCATTTGGAGCTAAATGGGATCTTAACCAGAGTTTCTATTTCCATAAAACCAATGAGGAATACTCTCATCTGATTTTAGTCAAATAAAGATCTCTATCGGCAAAGAAATGAAACCTATGTAATAACAACACAATTTATTTTACATATATATTTAAATAATTACAGTACTAAATTTATATATTAATTTGTACCAGTTGAACCAAAACCGCCTTCACCTTTTTTGGTAGCATAGAGATCTGATTCTTCTATTACTTAAGGATAATCGATTTTTTGCAGACTAGCTGTGCTATGCGATCATCTTAATCCTAAATTGTTGATCGGAATGGTTAAATAAAACCACTTTACGACGCGAAGGTGATCCTCACCTACTGTGTCCCCACCAATATAAATAGAATGTTTTGCACCTAATCCAGCCCTAGGCGCAATCGTACCATAGCAACCTTCTGGAAGTTAAATCTTGCTACCAGTATCTACTATTCCTTTTCTTCGACTTGAGACAATATAATCAAAACTGGTCGCCTATTGATAGGTGTTTCTTATTTCAAACCAAATTATTCCAATTTTTTTTAAATATTTTATGCTTCCCATTGTTTTGGAAATTCATTAGTAATTTAATAATTCTATAACAGTTTTTGTTTAATTTTAATTTCTTTATTGTTGAAACATTAAAAAAAAATAAAAGTCTAACAGTTTGAGGACCTATTGATCATAAATATACAGCCACCCACCCTCCATATTCGGAAATCAGTATTTTTTTTTCGGTTGGCTGGGGTGGATATAATGCGACTCCTATCTATAGCGTCATGCGTATGATTATGGAAGCAATAATTTAAAATAAAAGGACACATTTCGTCACTCTAGAAAAAAAATGCTGCTTACTTCTTTTTGGTGTATGGTGACACGTGTCAGTAACAAGCGTTTTGCGATAAAACCATGATCTTTTTTCCCTGCTTTTGATGAGCATCCGACGGCTTATTAAAATTATATCGTAATTTTTTTTTCATTTGATGAATTTAATCACAAAATGTTATTTACTTTCTCAATACAGTTTTTCATTTTTTATTACTTTCACTTTATTGCGTATGTAAATATTATCCGTCAATAATATACTAAATTTTATTTTTTAATAATTTTATGAACCTCATTAATATAAATTTAAATTTTGAGTTATGGTTTGCAACATCTATTTATGTACCAATATTTTTTTTTTCGAATAAAATATTGAATAAATTTTATTATTTCCTAGTAAGTAAGTACAATTAATAAGTGCCATTCATTAACCTTTTTAAAAACAGCAGACAAAAAATCTGGCAAACCCTCTGGCTTCTCAGGAAAAAAAGCCGTTTTGAAGGATCAGAATAGAATGAACACGTTTTTTGTGTTTTGGTCTATTTCCATATAGGGTTAAATCAAGAGGGGTAGATACGAATAAATGAAACAAATGGGGTATGTCAGCGGCAGAAGTTGTAAGTACTAGAGAAAGAGAGAGAGAGAAAGAGAGAAAGAGAGAGAGAGAGAGAAAGAGAGAGAGAGAGAGAGAGAGAGAAAGAGAGAGAAGTGTAGATGATAAACTTTGAGGCAGACAAACTCTTTACGGTAGCACGTCTTTTTCAATCCAAAGAGAGGAAGTGGCATTTTAAGGGTGCGTTAATTGCGATGTGTATAAGGGTTATATGAAATACACACGACACGTCCTCGAGGGATTGAATAAAAGGGGTGAGTGATTGGCTCAATGACGCACCACTATGCATTGTTGTCAGATTTATGTTCTCTTAATAATAGGTATGACTTCTATAAACTTTGTGTAATAAATATATATTTGGTTTTGAAGATTTTTCTGATTTCTGGTACTTATTTTTAAATTATGTATTTATTTTATATTATTCAGTATATATTTCACCTGTACTATATTTACAAACACAAACAAAAACAAATATATATCATCGAAGGTAGTATTGTCGTGCTGAAGAATTATTTTTTGGTAGTTGGTTTTGCTTGTTTCTCGAAAGACTTCTGGCAAATAAGTGATTTTGTACTATTCGTAATTAACTGTTCTAGGTTGCAGCAATGGTTGCAACATGTCCAATTTTTTCGATAAAACAGGCGACCGTTTGCTTTAACATTTGTTAGTTTGGGCTTGTCTTGAAAGTCGACATAGTCGCATAGTCCACTGCTGTTTATTTCATACGATTAGATCCAGGGTTAGTCACCTGTCACGATGTCATTGACATGTTTTCAAGAACAGCAATTGTGTTTAGTGAGCATTTCTTGCGGCCAATTGACACGAGATCCAACGCGAACAAATCTATTTGTCGCTCAAATGGTTATGCAATTGAATTTGTGTTGGTCCTACTAATCTCCTCAATCCTCAAGATAAGTCACATCTCAAGGCCTCAATCTCAAGATAAGTCACGTGACGAATTTGAAGTATCGAATTTAGTTCATTGATGCGCTGGATGTTGAGCCACGTCGAAAGTTGTATAAAATAATTGCACAAAAATGTTTACGATTTAGCTGCATTTTTGGCCGAGATGAATTGTTCAAGTTACAGTAAACAACACTAATAGCGTAGGTTAAAACATTCTGAGGAAGAATACCGTCAAAAATATCAAACTTTCCGAGAGAGACTTCATTTCTCATCTGGTAGCACTAGGTTGTCCAATTGCGAAATATAAGAGGCAACCCTTATATCTTGGTTTATTCTTGCTGCCAACATACGCTCTAGGGACTTTCCAGTCACGTCTAACAGACAAAGTGACCGGAACTTGATTTAATTACTTTCTTGCGTTGTCTGATCTAGATCTAGAGGCCTGAACTTTGCTCTTTTCCTGATGGAAATTTGTTTTCTTAAATTCTGTAGAAAGTCTGCTAGTTGTTTCTCCGTTAATACATAGTTGAGATTGTTATTCAATCCTATCACCGTTAATAGCAGATACGTAGTTTCATCCAAGATTCTTTTAAGCGCCAATTGCTTCCTTGGGATTCAAAATTCCTTATGACTTTTTGGCTACTAAAAATTTTCTAGTTACGTTAAGGGCAAATAACGTCCCCCCTCCCCTCCCTATCACTCGCGAGTAGGACTTCATTGGGTTATTACCTAGCCGTTGAGTTACAACCCAATAAATAAAACACCGGAAATTTCCTAGCACAATTTTTGACAGGATCTTTCTTTCCTATTGTAACTTTTTTGTAACTTTTTGTAACTATTGTAACTTTTTTCTGGTTGCTTGGTTTGGCGACGTTGACTCGATGGTGATGCGAACTTGCCTTCTCCATTAGCAACTTTGATGCCGGCCTTCTCTTGATTGTATTGAGGACACGGTTTGTGGGTGAGGGGGAAAGTTAAAACGTAAACGCGAAAATAGATATGCAAAATTGAATGATGAAAGAATCTGCTGATGCGTGGTACGATACTTGAAATGTAGCGCATTGTGCCTACGCATTATGCCGTGCATAATGCACGAATTTGCTCTCCCAGTAGCGTGGGACAGCAAACACAATTCACACTCAAAAATAGCAACGGTTTTTGAAGTAAACAAGAAAGTTCGTTAGGCCATTACAATTGTTCGTTGCAAATAGGAAGACATAAAATTTTCGGTTGAGTTATCTGAAAATACATAATATACGAAAAAACTCTCTTTGAAATATATGGAGTTTTATCTAAACAAAACATCTGGCTCAAAAACAGTTAAAAGCGATAAAAAAATCTCTTCTACTAGAATATACATCCATATATAATTTTATGTATATGTGTGTATCAATGATTAAAAATTTATTCAGTGAATATCAGTGATTACGTAATTACGAATCAGTGATTACGGATTAGAAGAAACATAAACTACTTCGAGAATTTGGGACTTTAATGTCTTTTTTGCTTCGAATCATGACCAAACATGCCGTAAATCTACAGGTGTTTATATATTTAACATCCTTTTAGGTAAGCGTGATTTTGACAAGTGATTTTAAAAGTGATTAAATTAATTTTGACTAGGCCATTAAAATTGTTCGATGGGCATAGAAAGCCATAACATTTTTGATTGAGTTATCTCAAAATGCATAATATAAAAAAAACTGTCTTCGAAATATATGGAGTTTTATCTAAGCAAAACATCTGCCTCAAAAACGGTTAGACGATAAAAAAATAATCTCTTCAAATACAATATACATCCATATTATAATGTTACGTATATGTGTGTATTAGTGTTTAAAAATTTGGAACGAATTTATTAAAACAGATGTTTGAAATAGATGTATGTGTTAGGAAAACCATAAACTACTTCGAGTAATGTGCAGGAGTTTATATATTTAGCATCCCTTTATGTAAGCGCGAAAGTTCTCCTATACACCGCATAAATTTATTCGTTTAATTATATTATATTATTTAATTATTTAATTGCTTTATTCAGTCATCTGTCTCTTTTTCGTTTGAGATTGTTCAGCCGATAACAAGTTCCTCAGGATGACGCAAATTGATGGTCTCTAGGTCTCTAAGATGTATCATCATTCATCAGTCAGTTTGAATTGATTTGTAACTGGAGACTGTTAGTATCTTTTAGGTTATTTTGCTTGCCTGCTTGTATGCTTGGCGACTGTTTTTTTACAATATTTTCTTCTACACTTATATTAATTATTGTTAGTTCCTATTAAACGTGACTAATTTTCGAAAAATTACTATTATTAAAAATTATATAAAGTGTATTTTCTTCGTGACTTGCCACTTATAGTACAATTGGTAGATTGTGACTATATACTTTCGGTCCTTTCGGGGCATCGTCAGATATACACAGTATTAATTCATAGGGAACTGTGTAGGTGGGTTTGTAGTAGATATACAATTATTGGGATGGAGTTAGGTGACCATATTGTGGCTACGAATGATTAGATCTAATGATAAATGGGAGAGAGTCAACGACCAGACAGGCAATTAGACCAATATCAGTCGACGAATCAAAGGGCAGTTTACAAACAAACAATAATTACCGAGAATCAAGAACGAAAAGAGGAGGATCAATTAGCAAGAAGGCGGAAACAACGACAAGACCAAAGCAAAATGTGGGTGCACTCAACAAACAAGAATTATTATTATGTAACAACAACTAAAACCAACGATGGAATCAGACAGACAACCAAACCAATAATAAATATAGTAACTAAACGAGAAAGAGTCACCAACTGAACGGGATCAATTAACAACGAACCGGAAACAATGATAACACGATGTTGTACGAACAATATGGGGGTGGGGGAATTCTGAATTGATGCTTGTTGATTAAACCCCCCCCCCTTTTGCTCCGGTCTGGTCGTTGTTTCCGCTAATTGATCCTCCTCGTTTGGTGCTTGATTATTGTACAATTATTGTGTTTATTGTTGGTTTCATTGTCTGCCCAATTTCGTCGTTGATTTTACTTGTTGTTTATTGATGATAATTATTGCTTGTTGGTAAACTCCCCTTTGATTGGTCGACTGATATTGGTCTAATTGTTTGCCTGCTCGTTGACTTTCTTCCATTTAATTGTTAATATCATTAGATATAATTCTTTATAGTCCCAATATGGTCACCTAACTCCACCCGAATAATAGTATATATATTATAAACGAACCCATCCAGTTCCCCATTAATTAATAGCTTGTACGTTTGAAGATGGGTCCAACGTGTTCACAAGCTACCAATTGTCCTATAATTGGCAAAATACGAAATAAATACACTTCCAATTGATATCTCATCATGGATTACCACAAGTAACGCTAGACTCAATCAATCTATTGAAAAATTATATCTTTGATCTCCCTTCTGGATCCGTCCCAATGTGGAAATCTTGGTTTACTGTAAATTTAATGTGTAAATATAATCTTGTTCGGAGTAAAGTATGTTATTAGTAAATTTTCTCATTTTAAATCAGAAACGTAACCGTTATTTTTGACTTTTCATTTGCATAATACCTTAAATCAATTATCCGATTTAATGCCAATAACTGTGAAAGCTCGTTTTAACGATTTTTAAGTATGTATGATTTGAACTTAATCATGACTAATGGCTTCAATAATCCAAACCATTAATTCCTTGGCATGTATCGTTCATATAAAATACATAACATCTCACGTATACACATATAGGCATAAATACACACATTCATGTGCACTACATAAAACCTCGTACTCCCATAAAAATAAATCGATTAGCAAAGCCATAACATTAGGGGAGGTTACCGTCAAATTACTGTATCGAACATCTTATAGCACGTGAGCAATGCATTATATGGTTATGAGACTCATATTCCTCAGTTCATTCAAGTTATCGTCATAATACAATAATAGATTAATATTTACAGAATGTCTTATCAAAAATGTATATGCGGTTTTTAGGATACACAATATGAGAGAGAAAAAATTTAGGGGAAGCGCGAACCCTCAACGTGCGCGCATATTTTTGAAGCAGGGATGTTATCGAGTCTAATAAATATATGCACCCTTAAATTGAAGGGTGAAAACGGATAATGGGCAAGCTGTTTAAAGGGAATGAAAATGTATAGATGTGTGTGTGTATGTGTAACTAGCGAAGCGTGAGACAGAGATGAGATGTAACAGATAAGTGTTATTTGTAACATTTTAGTTCTATTATCCATAATTTTATATAGAATTCGTATTATTATAGTGAGGAAAAAATTCTCAGAATTTTTTGACAAAAATTGTCATATGTAACTAAGTTAAAGCCATTGAAAGAAATCTTATGTTTCCCAACTTGGTCTTGAAGGTCATTAAGATTCTTTGATACTGTGAAGGGTGAAGAGATACGTTATCCGCATTTAACCGCGCATGAAGAATGCCATAACAAACTTTTAAATAAATGTAGATATTTTTGACGGCCCGTATATATATATATATATATATCGGTGTGGAAGACCCGACTGGGCAAGCACTCTAAATATTCAGTCAATCGGTATACTGTCATCGATCTTCTCCAAATCAAAAAACAAAAGATGAGCTGATAAGTTTTTTACTAGTCTTCGTTCAACTAGTTGTTATTTATTGAAAATGTTGTTGGTACAACACCTTCCAGCATGAATGCCACCCTGAAAAGTGCTAATCTAGGGTTTTGTATTCTGTTTTCATTATTATAAGATAGGCCCTAAATTCGGGCCTATCTTTAGAGAGTAAGCTTTTATAACTTCAGAGAGTAAGTTCTTTCCCCACTCTTTTGGTGTCCTTGGGGTAATTTCTGAAAGTAAAAACTTTCAAAGTTCATAGTAGGCTGGCGTGCCAAGCACGCTATGTCCGCGACTTCGCGAAGCGGGCAACATAGCTATACCAGCCGTAGGCAAGTATGGGAAAAGTTCAAGGAGTTGTCTACGCTGTAGACAAATATGGTTACCGGAGGATTCATGAGTTAGCGAATGTATGCCCAATATTGTCCAATGAAGTTTCGAAATGTATGTCCAATATAATTTCCCAATATTGACTCAAGGCCGGCTGCAGGCCGGTCTTGCGGTAATTATGAATTATTTGAATATATTACACATCATGGTTTTCCGTGGAAGCAATTTGGTTAAGCACTCATCTCATCTTTTGTTATGCATTATTCGAGTTCAGTTTTGCAACTTTTCCTAAAAATTCGTGCTCGCAAGTGCAGTTTTGGTTTATAAGTCTAATTAATGCTAATTAAAAATTACAATGCTAATTAAATATCTTCTATAGGCCCAGCTTTGGTTAGAATTAAAAAGCTTGAGTAACTTCTCTTGGTTCATCTTCTTAATTGAAAGCTTTTGTTACCGATCAATGAATTCATAATTACTCTAAATCGTAGTTCTTAATAAATTTTATGCTCTCCGTATTTAGAATCTTTATGAAGGATGAATTTGGTTTTAATTTCGGTGTTTTTACTTTAACCAAGATTATCCATATTTGTATTTCCTCTGATTTCGACTGGATATAACTGCCATTATAAGGCATGTTGTGGCAAAGTTTCTAGGCATCTTCTGGGATAGTTTTTGTCAAATCGGGTTGTGTTTGTGAGTGTTGACCATTTTTTTCGAACGTGAACGTGTATGTTGCACATGGGTGTTGAACGCACATTATAAATTAAATTTCATTTAAAAATTGTGCAGTCGCAGGTGCTAGAAAACGCTTTTGGTGCAGTCGCCAGTTTACTTAGTTATGCGCAAATGTGTTAATGACGCAGTCATTATCAACTGGATTTATTAAAAGTTCTGAAAGGATTATTATAGGAAACTATTCATTTTGGGGTTTTGTAAATCCTTGGGAAGTTATATAGTCAATATATTTAAATCAAAGTCCCTATTTTTATTGATATCATTTTTATAAAAATCCCTTTAATTTCTAAGATGAACCGTAAGAATTTTTGAAACACACTTAAATAGGTATAAAAATAATATTTTTCTGTACCTACTTGGAAAAATCAGGGACCGAATTAAATTTAAAGAAAAGAGGAATGGGAGAAGATGAAAGGTGTAAATGAAATAGATTTGCGAATAATGAGAAATTTGATAAAAAAACAGGAAAGGAGAGGCTAGGAAAAGATGTATGGATATATGTAAAAGAAAAGCAAAACAATAGAAGGTTTAATGAGAGCTAAATCAGGAGAAGTAAAGTAGTAGAGGGAATAACAGAGAGTTGTGGAAAGGACGTGTGGAGGTATTTAAGAATTAATGGAACTCTTAAAGTTGATAGGGAAGAATTAGTTTTGAGTATAAATGACTGGGAAAATAAATGTATATGGATGGAGAAACAAGCCGTCGAATGAAAGATCATTGAGCGAGGATGAAAGGGATGTAGATAAAAAGGATGAGGATGAAAAAAGAGATTGAAGAGTTCATAAATGAGGAAGATGTTATTGAGGAAATAACGATGAAGAAAGGAGACGCAGTAGGAATTCGGAAAGAGGGCCAAATGGAAGGAGGACCAGATGGAATTCTTACAGAAGTGTGTAGTTGTTTTTAATAAGCAGGAAACGGAGGCATTAGTAAAAGAGTTTAATGAAATTTGGAAAGGAAAGGAACAGATTTCTGATGAATGTAAACGAGAAATTATTCCTAAGAACAAATGTGAACAATTATAAAGGGATCACTATAATGAATGGGCTATAAAGATTGTTTGGAAGGATAATGAATAAAAGGATTACATAGTTTTTAAATGAAATGCCGAGAATCCTGAACGGGTATAAAAGGGGCAGAAGTGGAAAAATCGGGGAAAATAATTTTTACTATTATTTCTTTTGAGGCTTTATAGAATAATATATGAAAATCCATTGTCTGCAATAGAAGCCATATTTTTTTTTAAATTATAAAATAAAAGAGGCATCTTAAGAAAGAATAAATTAATTAAATTTTAAAAGACAGTATTTTAATCAAGTAGTATTTGCCATAACAAACTTTTAAATAAATTAAATAAATTTTAAGTAAAATGTTCAAAACTAAAAATACATTTGTTTTTATTAATAGTTTTCTGTAAATTATAATCAAATGCTAATAATAAATAAATGCAGTAATTCGAAATTGTTACGCATTTACTTGGGCTCCTTATCTCAATTGTGCTTCGACACTACTCGCTTACGCATTTTATAAATTACAGGATAATAATGTTCTTACCCTTATACGAACGTCAATTCACCCTCACCCCTTCTCAAGGTTTCGAAACGTTTTCAATAATGCAATATCGAGATTAACAGATACCTCGCATATGTGTGACTATGTGCATGTACTTTGTTCCGTCAATCGTACAATGGGCCCTATTAAATAAAATCCAAGAGGGAGACAGAGCAAAAAGTTTTATTATCGTTGTGTTTATTAATAGGAGGTTGACCAAAAAATAATAGGATCAGAATTGATATAGTTTTATATTTTTATTGAATGAGATTTCTAAAGATTTTTTCATTGTTCTAATATTTTTAAAAGATGCGGCATACCATTAACAAGAAAAACAAATTTTTATCGATCTATACACAATTGACATTCAAACTGCTTAAGTCTCGGAGAAACATCAGAACACAGTACATGGCTCTTGCGAATTTCTTTTTTTTTTATTATTTTGCATTTGGGCTTTAATTTGGTTCATAAAGGATGTGTCGTGAGAACCTGGGAGCCAATGATATTTTTCTTTGTGTTTCTTGCCTGCACAGTAGAAACTGATTCTGGATAGGGTGAAAGATAATTGAGCATATCACGGGTGGAATACGATGCAGTAGCGAAGTCGAAAACACGCTGAACTGGATCGCTGCTTGTAGGATCCGATATTAGCTGGTGTAATATCTACTCCATTATATTGAACCAGCCGTTGATGCGGAACACTCTGCATGATTTTCTTCACAATGTTCAGTGAGAATAACATTTTCGGTGACTCCGTTGGGTAGAAGAAGATCAGGATATACATTTATATTTTCAATTGAAGCAGCACTTCCATACGCTCTCCGAGAAATACCGGCAACTTGGTGAAGTCCTACGGTTCGTTTAGCCAAATTGCCATCTTTCGGTAGTAACAAGCATGAAAGGCACCGAGAACGGAAACGTCGAGTGCTTGCATCCAGTGTGTTGAATATGATGGTAGGACTCTATTGACTTTAGCAAATTTCAGGGCCTCCTAGCTTTTATGGGTGCTACGACTGTCAATGATTAGAATGACCTTCTTGGAAGTGACATATGTTTCATCAATTTGGGCAAATAAATCAACAACCATGTAAACCACTTTCCTGGAGGTGTCTCATCAAAATATTTTGGCTTGAAGTTCTTGCATGGGATAATCCTTGATGGTGGAACGAAATTCTCAGCAGTGTTAGCACAGAGAGCGATTGAGACATATTGGCCTTTTTCAGCACTTGTTACCGCGCCAACCTGTTTCTTTCTGTCAGTGCAAATATTTTTAATGACTTTTAAACGGTGTTGTTGCCAGATTCGTCATGGTGGAATATCATGGTCAATCAGCAACTTCTCTAAAAGCTCAAAGCACTTTATGACTTAAGGCTCTTAAATGCTTTAGCCCGTGCTGCTTACTCAAATATATTAGACAAATCTGCTCTTTTCGCAAATTGGTATGCTAGTTTCTCAACGGCAGTGGCATTAAATACAAAAAGCGTCTCTTCAAAGTTTAATAAATGCTGAACTGTTTTTACATATCTGGTTCAAACGTAGGCTTGTAGTGACCAAGATTTAAAGGAAAATTTTCAAAGTGACGACTAAGTATTGCTTGTACATTAAATATTTGTGCCTCTTTAAGCCAACCCATTATTGTTTGCTTTACGCTATTTATGGTGTTAGCTATATCGTCGCTACCATGTTAAAGCATTGAATGTAAAAAAGTGAACATTTTAGGAGAGAAAAAAGAAGCTTTTAACTGAAAAGTCATGAAAAGTAGGGCCTACTCGAAACTTTACTATAGTCGTATTTGGAATTCTAAGGATGTTGTAAAATCAAAAATATGCCACTATATAAGTCTTGTCCACTGTCAGGTGGGGAAAAGTGGTGAATATAAAAAAAAACATTTTTTCACATTCGATAATTTAACATCACTAAAGCACTCCGCACTGCTCTTAAAAATGCAAGCGACCAAACACATCAACGTGTCAGGCGGTGTCCCCATCTGTGGGCCATTACGTGAAATTACGTCATCTAAATTATTCAAGATAGCTAGATGTTATGCAAATGGCTTAGTTCTTTAAGCATTATTTTCTATAAATCTAGTTACTTGTTTAAATCAAATATTTTGCGCATATTTATATTGTCATTAAATTAAATTCACCTTAGCATATAAATTTAAGTAGAACCAATTTTATGTTCTAAATGCATTACACATATGTGTTACTAATTAACTAGTAAAATAAATCCCTCTATTGTTTGCAGTCCATAGCACTACATCCATGTATGAAATGTACGCCGCTTAATGCGTAAAGAGCTCTAGGTAGCGAGCGACAGACGGTGTATGGAAGTCGCACTGAAAAATACCTAATCGCAGATCATACTGCGGTCAGTTCCTAGTAATTTTATTCCAAATTAATAAATAATCCAAATCAAGTAAATCGCTTTGAAATAAATTTGTTTTGTGATTTCAAATATTTGAATTTATATCTTAAACAAAAAGTATGTTACTAGTTCACTAAGAACTTGTGGTTTTTAGTGATTTGGGCTGAATGTTTCCTAATCGAAAAAGCATTTTTTACAAACTATTAATATTTGAAAAGGTTTTTCGCATCATGAAAACATCTTCTTCTTTTGTCCGTTGACTCTCGTGAGAGTATGGTGACATCATGTCTCAATGGCTTTTATGGTGGTTCTCC
>WYDF02313723.1:0-12714 GCA_009867245.2 Adranes taylori
CCGCCACAAATAAAATTAAATGGGCAAATGTAATAGCCAACGTCCTTAAGGATAAGGCACCCTAAGAAGAAGAAGAAATTAATATAAGAGAAATGTACAGCACATTCATAGAAAATCATTTCCAAGTTTATGCAAAATCAACAGTTCTTAGACTATAGTATAATCAAATAGTTTTAATCAGATTCAATTTGGACTTTGAAAAGTTCCTTATGTATATATTTGTTTTACGTATGCTATAAAAACCAAGACTAAATACTAGAAGCAAACATTCAACCTATATACTTTGCATATTCAGTTACGCGAGTTTGCAGTTGTTGACGACCGCTAGTTGTAAAAAGAATATTTTAGAGTTTTAATAACGTATTAACAGTACTCTCAAAAAGTGGAATAAAATAGTTATTCATTTCCTAAATTAAACCTAGCCATAAAAATTCAACATCATAAAATACTTCTCATTTATTTGTATTGTGAAATATTTTAATAGCGTTCCATAAAATCCACAACGTAGTGGATAATAAAGCTCATGATGTAGTTTTCAAAGAAGAAATATGAAAAATTATCAGAAAAGGAACGAAGAGCTGCACTAAAATGTCCGAAAGGTACTAAATTATTACTTTTAATTAAAACTTTATTTTTACCGTACATATGTCCGGGATGTTGGTGGAAAGTGTTTTAACAGATTTACTGATTTCGTTATTAACTTGCTTCTGCGATGAAATGGAACGAAAAAAAATTTGGGAGAGAACGAGGAAATGGCAAAAAAAAGAAGTATATGAGCGTAAAGTGGAAAACTTAGTTCTTTTCAATCTACTTTTTAAACATACATATATCTATATGTTCTATCTTATCCAACAATACTACAGCTGTTCATATATTGAACATTTAGAAACTAATTTTTACCAAATAACCAAATAACTTATTTTTAACAGAGAACATTAAGTACTAAAATCAACAATCTAATTTTTGTTCTTAATTAAGTCACTTGATTACCAACCATTTTCTTCTCATAGGTTCTCTTTACACAATTCACATAGCCACAAGGAAAAATATCTTAATTTTAATGTTAAGTATCTTAAGATTTATTAGGGCATCGTACATCCGTGAACATGATCCCCTCTTACGTGTCAAAGTAAGTTAACCGAGTATTTAACTTACTTTGACTTTTGCCAAAGAACAGTAATGAGTTGCAGATAATATGCATTCTGTGACTTAAACTTAGACTTTTTTAATAAATTAATACTTACGACAGTAGTCACAGAGGTACCAGACCTAACAAAGAAAACACAAAAATGTGGGAAACAAAGCTTTCACTTTTCTACACTGTCTTTTCCCAACAATGTTCTAAGGCTTCGATACACTGTTTACAGTGAGAATCGTAAAACACCTCAATAATGCCATAAACCGCTGTTCATTGTTGGCAAATATCTTACCAAGGAGCATTTTTTTTTAAATTTGGTAACTGAATAATCCGAGAGTACTAAATCTGTCGAATAGGTGCGTGAAGAAGCAATTCGAAACCTAACCATTGATTTTGGCCATAGAGGTAACGTATGTGTGAACTGGTACACTGTATTGATGAAACAAAACTTCCCTTTTCGTTAAATGCGGCCGTTTTATTCTTCATTTCTTTACTCAAAAGCTCCAATAAGTTCGCATAATATTCGTAGTTGATTGTTTTTCTTTTGTGAAGATAATCAATGAAAATTATCACACTCGCATCCCAAAGAACTGACGTCGTGAACTTGTCTGCAGATGGAACTGTCTTCGGCTTCTTTAGAGCCGATTCTTCCAGTTCAGTCTATTGTTTTGACTGCATCTTTGTCTCAGGTATGAAGTGTGTTTCATCCGTGGTTATGAGTCCCATGTTTCATCAGTGGTTATTAATCGCGCTCGCAGCTTGGCCTTATTGCTCTGAAACTTTGCCAAACACTCAATTGAAAGGTTGCTCGAATTATGTAAATACCATCAACAAACAATAAAGAATGGGTTCTATAGACATAAGAACACTTGTACGTACACGGTGGTACAACAGACGAGAAATATTATATATTTTTTTGACTATGTTATAATAAAGGAAAACACTAGTTCTCAAAAAAAAATGACGTGAGAGTCTGTAGATGAATAACATGTGGCTCAGACCATTATATGGCCCAAAGCTGCTAGTGCCATTGAGACCTTAAACTAGTGAAGATCCTACTGGTCAGGAAATTTTGGAGAGAGATTATGTAACAAAACCTAATAATTTAGATAGCTTACTAAATGAAGGTACACGAACGTTGTACCAACGTAGATTAGATGGGAAACTTTTCTAGACGTTACATTAACGACTAGTAGCGGAAGTATATGGAAATATAATAAATAGCCTTAAAAGAGCTGCTGAGGAAGCAATTGCACTTAAAACCAAAGATACAAAGTACAAGACTCTGGTGGAATCAGGAAAATCAAGAATTGATTACACAGAAGAAAAAGCTCTATCTAAACTGGTTAAGTGCTCAACTACAACAGGACACAAGTCAATTCTAGGGATATAAAGAGAGCAACACGAAGAGCTATAGACAGCGTAAACAGAGAGATGTGGGATAGGAAATGTACGGAAATCAATGCTTATCTAGTTGGAAAAAAGTGCTCAGAATCGAGGAGGTTCATAAAAAAACATGAAATCAGATACAAAAAATAAGGCCAATATCCAAATACTACCAGCAGATTAATTAATCGATTACTATAGAAAGTTATTAACTGAAAACAGAGGTGACTACTTGATTAATAGTCCAATTGATGTACTTGTAGAAGGCGAAACAATAACCATTGTGGTTGAAACACTTAAAAATGCAGTACAAAAACTGAAAAATGGAGAGGCGCCAAGGCCAGGACGTATCCCGGCTGAGAAGGTTTTTAAGCAACTTAGCTGGTGCATGCAGTTCCTAAGGAATAGAAAGAGGCATACATATCTGCCATCCACAAAAAAGGAAGCAAACTAGAATGCTCGAACTATAGAGGTATATCGATGACCAGTACTCTCAGTCGCATATATAGAAGACTAATCCGGGATCTCATTGAGATCGAGTATAGAGAAAAAGAAAAAGAAAATGAGTCTGGCGTCGGAGCCGGAAGAACATGTATGGACAACGTCTTTTGCTTGAAACAAATAATAGAGAAAAGAATCAGCACTATCCAAGAAACTAATCTCATGTTCATAGATCTTCAAAACGCGTACAATAGAGTTCCAGTAAAAAAAAGTCTTACACAGGAAACCAATCTTAACCGTACCCTGATAAGAGCGCTTAATAATTTATATGATGGTTCGATATCAAGAGTAAAAATTGGTATAAAATATCAGAAAAATTCATTGTAAACAGAGGTTTACGCAAATGTTGCTGTGTATCGCCTATATTAGTGAAGATCTACATAGCACGAGCTTTAATAACATGGAAAAGAAATTGTAGTGGCATGGATATTGATATTGGAAGAACATTCCAATATACTTTACAATTTGCTGATGACCAAGATATTGTAGCATACCACAAGGACGACTTTGAGTGTATGGCTCGAAAACTGAAAGATGAATATAAGAATTGGGGATTGGAGCTCAACCCAAGCAAAACAAAATATCTCCCCATAGGAGCAAAACCTTCAAATATTCAACTAGACTAATACGAAATAACTGTAGTGAATAGACGTATCTGGAGTGGAATTTGATGCAATTGGTAAAGATGACAGGCAAATAAAAAAGAAACATTCAATCAACCTTTGGATGCCTGAATCAAATTCTCTGCACCCGCGATATAGGAAAACAACGTAAATATAACATACATGAAGCGTTAATTAATAGGAAGCCTAGCCTACGGATCTGAGCCGTGGTTAATAACCGAACAGAATCGAAGGACACTGGATTTGTTTAGACTTGTTTCTGGATTTGTTTTGTTTCTACCGAAAAGGATTTGTTTAGAAGAACATTTGGTATATCTAGAAGAGATAGGATCCGGAACTTAGAAATTAAACTAAGAATGATGGTAGATGGTCCCATAATCATAGATATAGAACGATAACAACTAATACGGTATGAAAACCTCCAAAGAATGGACGAAAAAAGGTAGCCTAAAATCGCCATACAATGGATACCACCAAACCATAGAAAAAGAGGAACACCCAGGAGAATATGGAGGGAGGGAATTAAAAAAGCGATGTGTGCTAGAAACCTGAGAGAAGACCAATAGAGTAACAGAGAGAATTGGAGTAACAAAATCAAAATACCTCATCAGATAGCATTTAAAATATTGCATCCCCTACTAGAGAATAAAATGATATTGAAGAATAAAATTATTGCGTGAATCTGTAGACCTTGCATCGCCACAAAACACAGGGGATGTAGGTTTCGTTAATTTATAATTCATTCAAATTCATTCAGACTTGTAAACAACAAATATAAAAATTTTCAAGCCTTGGTCTCGCAATTCACGTCCAGGTGCCACTCCACTTCTTCTACTCCATTAAAATATTGCAAGTATTTTTCTCAGTTATGTATTGCTGCCAAGGGATCAGTTTTTGTTGGATTTGGATGAAGGGAATCAAGCCCGAACGGAGCGCAACATACTTGGGTGCACGTTAGACAAGATTGGATATCTCACATCAAACGTAGGGCAGCAGTTGCCGCAAAAACAACAAATAAGTTATATTCAATATTGAAGTTCGACTCCAGCATGACAATAAAAGCAAGGTCCAAAAAATTACGAATTGTGTGTTAAACGACAATTACTGTACGGTTTTGAGCTTCAGACGAAAAGTTCGGATAAGGCAAAAGAAAGGGTCGTAATTAACTATAACAAACTTCTAAGAAAAGTACTAAATGCACCTTGGTAGTTAAGAAATTCATAGAATAAAAGAAGGACTCAAAGCACCGTCGATACTCGAACTAGCCAAAGAAAGAAGAAATCAACTAATTGAACGATTAGCTTCGATTAACTCCAGAAATTCAGAAAGCAGCAGAGATAATGTGAGCTTGACACACTCAAAATGGTCTAAAGCAAAACCCATCATACCTGTTGTATACCTGCATATATCATACGTGCATATATCATACCTGCATATAATAGGCTGAGGCGAGCCTGGCACTCCGATATATGCACATAAGCAATTGAATTAGAAAAGCAAAGGTTAACAAAAGAAAAATCAAATAATAATAAAAGAATTGTTTAATGAGTGACACCCACAACAGTTGTCACGGGGTTAATATGGCTGCCGTTAGTAATATTTCTGATTATTTAAGATCTGAATCTTCTACTGGGAACACTTCGTCGGATTTGACTGACTTTTACACAAACGCGACAAGATTGTATAATATTTCGACTACGAGTTGTTATTGTGAAAATGTATCATTCTGGTTTTCCTTAAAGATGTACTTAGTGTTCTGTTCACGTTTTTGATAAACTAAACCTTATTTCTAATTTTTATATAATTTGTTTTCAATACATTATATATCACTTGACATGTGTCTGGAAAATCATGTGGAACTGTTGGTCGCAGCTCTCTCAAGCGTGACATATGATTAGAATGGTTTCGTCCCGGTAACCAATATTTAGCCCATATATCTTCTTTTTTTTGAGTAAATGATCTGCAACGATGACAATGACAGCATAAACAATAATCTTTCTTTCTTTTTTGGAAAAATCCTTTTAGAAAATTCGAGTTGTCAGGAAGATTTCTTAGATCTCCTAAGAAACCACGAGCTACATCAAATTCTCCTGAATTGTAGTATTTTTCTCCATTCATGGACGAATTTGATACCTGAAATGAAGCACGAACATCCGATGCGTGTGGTGGCTGCTACAGTTAATGAACATTGAAAGATTTAGTTCATCTGAACCAAATCTGCCGAATCAACTCTCTACGTACCTAATCTGTACGGATAATCCGCTCGTGTATAGAGCGCTATTAGGCTTAAATTTGTTTGACCTGTATTTCAGTTTTATAATGACATAATTATAATGAATATTTATAATGATATTTAAAATACACTTCATGTTTCATTCATAATGTGGAAGTAATACTCTTTCGGGCAAATCATTGAAACAGTTCTCGAGATTACATTGTGAAAGAGCATTATTGAAAAGTAATCCTTTACAATTTCAGCCAGTGGTGCGTAAACTATTTTCATTTCCGACCCCCATTTTGTGTAACCCCTGGATAGACGTTTTACAGTAGACGTTCTTTTAATCGTTAACGTAAGTAAAGTGAAATTATTTCTGAGATTTGCGCTTACAGGTTGTTCTTAAAATAGTGTCAGTGGCGTTATTGACTAAAATACAGTCTTTTTAAACTAGCGCACCAAACTTATAAACCATATATAAAAGCTATAAAAGTTCTAACAACATAAAACTTCAATTATGAATCGCATCTACGCGCTGATGTTAGTAAAGACTGGTATTAGTATGAAGCGGAATATTTATATTTAGAAATAAAAATTTGGAGTCATCAACACTCTTTTAAAAACATCCCGTAAGTTTCTGCCTCATTAGAGGTTTGAATACAACGCATCATTTTATAAAACAATGGTTTTATTTATGCATATGGACATAAATATTTTTTAATGAAAAATACTTTACATAATAAAAATTCAGTATGAGGTATGCGTTTGCAAAGAGCTCATGCTTGCTTCTATGTTCGAATCTATATTGGAAATCGCAAGCTGTAAGACATCCTCTGGGTCCAATCGAGATCGATAGTTTGTTTTAATAGCAACTAAGTTTGAAAAGCTGGATTCACAAGACTAGGTCGATGCAAACTGAATCAAAATATTGATTGCCTTTCTTTTCAAATCGGCATATTCGTGTCCAATCGATAACCAAATTTTTGGCTAGTCCGAGACTTAAATTGAATGCGCAGTGTTTCGTCGCTTGAAGCATCAATTATCTGTTCTTTTCATTTAAAGGGATATTGTAATTAATAATATCAAACGAAAATGGATCACGGATTCAACATAATTCATTATCTGGAAATTTGTCGATCATTTTCGTAAAGTTCTCTACCAAATTTATCAAATGACGGGAAATGATGTTTTTAAATAACATGAAGTCAATATTATTTTCTTTAGTAAATTCCGAAAAGCACGGGAACATGTCTGTGTTGTTTTTGTTCAATTCTCCTTGCCAAAGTATCAGATTATTCTTAAAAGCTTCAATTTTACTGCTCAGTGTTAAAATGTTTGTATTCGCTCCTTGTAGACTCAAATTAATATTGTTTTTCGAAAATGTCAACCATGTAACTGAGTTTTCCGAGCCAATCTTCATTAATGAATGAACGTGACAATATATGTTTCTTTCCTAACAAATCAATGTTTTCTGAAATTGAAAATGACTAATTAATTACAATAACAACATCCTGTAATATCTTTTGCAATCAATCATCAATATCGTTTCCAACTAGAGCTTGTCTGTGTATCATGCAATGGTTGCATACTATATGGGGAGCAATTTTCATTATTAACCGTCTTAGACCTTTATTACTACCTGTCGCTGCAGCACCATCCGCGCAAACCGCAACACACTGGGTCAAGGTAAGGTCATTTTCTTCAAAATATCTTTTAATAATTTCAAATATTTTCTTTCCATTTCTTCTTCCTTCTAACTTATTACAACATAAAAAATCTTCCGATATGTCTTCTTCAAAAACGTATCTCACATAAACAATTAATTGAGAAATTTTAGTAATGTCAGTAGTTCCGTCCAGTTATAGAGCAGACACAGGAGAGTTTTGAATTTGATTTAACAGAACTGATATGGCGGAAATTCGGCAAGAAACGGTATCCCTTGATAATTGTATTGTTTCTAATTCGTTACCATATGTTTCTCGATGCATAATTGATGTTATTTTAATTGCCTAAGGAAGAATATGGGAATCTCCAATTGTATGTGGTTTCAAATTTTTCCCTATTAAATATGAAACTTCCAAGGATGCTCGTAAAGCTTCTGAGGAATTGTTGAATATATTGTCAAAAGTACAGTTTCATTTTTCATACTTACAGCTCGTCTTTTAAAAAAGGTTCCAGATTTATTTGCAAATGTCTTTTTAATTTAGCAGGTTTCGAGCTTTCATTTGCTAATTTACCCGAGCAAATAAGACACAACGGACGTTCTTCCCTATTAACAACGCAAAATGTAAATCCATATTTAATAAACTCTTCTTGATATTTTCTCAATTTTTTATTAGATAAAACAGTGCAACAGTAGAATCCACTGGCAACAGTAGAAACAGTGCCAGTGGATTCATTTTCAAAATAGTAACTATGCTGGTATCATTCCAACGAAAAATCAGTTGAGGATAATTAATTTTAGAAAAATTTAAAAGCAAAAAAGAGTACAAAAATACATATAAAATATTCTCGATAAAATAAACACATTTCCATTATTAACATTTTAATATCTATACTAATTCCTTGATTCATTGTTATAATTGCACTCCGAACACGCTACTAAACTGTCCAATACTGAAAAAATAAGTGATGTACATACCTGATAACAAATTAATTAGAATTAACTAAAGTATTATATAATAGAATTACAGAATGTCGTTGATCCCATGCCGTTGAATGCCATACTCCCATGCAGGAACCTCCTGAGAATCTCCAAAACATCCTTGAATTAATCCCACTGTCCTTAAGATGATCTCTACGCCTAAATTATAAGAAAAAGTCAAAAAAACTAAAAAAATTATAAAAATAAAATAAAAACAAAAATCGAAAAAAAAAAAACAAAAAAAAACAATCACTCGCTTCTACAAGATCCTTATTTTCTATTTCAGGTCAACTAACACCCACTTGCGCAGCAAAGCAAGGACAATTAAATATACAAGACTCAATCAGTTTACCATAATTTCTAAAGCATTCCACCACTCATTACCAGTTCCAGGCTGCAGGTGATGATAAATCCTAAAACCTCATTTAAACAAACTCTCCAATCTCCCAACAATATATAATCCCGAGAGGGAGTGGAATTTTTATTAGGGTTGAAATCCCACACTGTTGTATGCAACGGGCATCCTTCGCCTTTTGAACTACTGAGGTAAAAACGGACCTACACAGTCCTCACTGTGAAGGCTAAACAGATACATTAAAGACACTTTCTAGCTAGATTAGAAATTGGCCCCACCAGCGTGCAATCGTTGCGCGAAGTTAGTTTACTTACGTGCGTGAAGATTCTTATTACTACAAGATTTTTTTTTATTGGCTTCACATCCGGTTTACAAGCGCGCTTGTAAAATAGTTATTATCAGTTCCCATTCGCTTGTATTATTTCTGTTCTTTGAAATGTGTAATTGTAGATTTTTCATAAATTTGAATTTGTGGTTCAGAATTTACTCGTAATAAAATTAATTCCTAAATTACATATGTGGACTTCGTTAATTTAATTTACAAATGAATACTTTAAATATATTCCAGAGGCACCAAAAACATTGCTACGGCTCTGATTAGGTATTAATGTAGACAATTGTTTTCGTAAAAAAATATAGTACTATTTGTATAAATAGTATAATTTCATGTTACTCTTTTACTGGTACCTGATACATGTTGAAGAAAACCCTTATATTTTTTATTGTTATACATTTCCCCGGACATTTTTCCCGCAATCCCACTGGGGGTCGGCGCACTCAGTTTACGCACCACTGGCTTAAGTCATAGAGAACCCATTCAAATTGGTGAGAAAATTTAAATTGGTAACAAATCGTGCTCCTTAGTAAAAAGCAATGGTACATTGAGTTTTAAGTGGTCAACTTTACTTGTATAACATTAATTGAAGAGAACCCAATGCATCCTGGACAGAAGAAAAAATGTTCCACTGGCTAAAATTGTACAACTTTGGACAACTTAATATTAATTCGAGTCGCCAATACTAATAAGTTTAGGAAACAATATTTTATGGATATTATTGTACACAAATATGAAATGGCTACTCCAGAAGCATGGCAGAAATGGATCATCCAGCAGTGGATCTTATACTACAAGATTACCAAAAACAGCAAGTTATCGAAGAAATGCGTTCTTCAATCATTAGCGTAAATAGTTACAATAATGAAGAGAGTGTCAGTAATATACAACATTACTTTCGGGTACTCCTCCTGCTGTTTTCATTATTTTTAAGCTTTCTGTAACTGCCCTTTTCCTTGTTTCTTTTCTTAAACTTTTTTAGTACGTTGCCAGCGAGACTTTAAAACGTATTAACAATTTGTATAAATAATTATCAATATTTTCAGTTAACAGTGCAAATTAAATGCGTTTAATGGAAGGTAGCTGAGATAGACAATAAATAATTTCATTGTTTCGCTCATGTCATTTAAAATCAACTAAAATCCGAAAGAAATAGGCCTATATGTAATAGACCTAACATTAAATAAAATTCTGTTTCCAAATTGTAAATGCACTTCAGGAACAGATTATATGTATAAATGCATAAAAAATAAAAAAACACATTTCTGATAGACATAGACGGAAAATTGTAGAGCAAGTTTTGAACATTACCAACTTTGCAATGGTAATATTTACAAAGAAATGTTCTCAACGTCTTTTATATATCTGAATGTAAAATCTTAGTGCGTGAGAAACATTGCAGAATTTAAGGTAAGTACAGTGTTGAGAAATGGGCTACGAACTTTACGGATACTTTAACTAGAAAACTATGTGCGAGAATAATATGCCTGCGCGCTTATTTTGTTGGAGATTGTTCTATGGGAAACTCTTCAATTTGTATTTGAATAAAGTTTTTTTTTAAGATTTAGGGAATAAAAGCAACAATTAAGTCATAATTATGACATCAGGAAAACTATTAAAAAAATATTTATGTAAATCTTTCATAATTAGATATTCAACAAACATCTTAAAAAGTGTTGGCCAGGATGAAGGGCATTCCGCGCATTATTATAAGAAGCTCGGTAGCACCGTTTCTAACAGAGGCACTATTGTCGTAAGTTTATGAGACCAGCGAGTTAACAAATTTTACTATTATCGGATTAATTATTTGATTGAAAATCAATCTTATAAAGTACACATTTATGAGTGCATCCAGACCCACCAATGCAAGCAATTACATAAACCTAATATGAGGGAGTCTGGACCATTAGACTCCACTTATTGCCAAATTGCTGGGGTTTGATTGTAGAGATGTACATCTCTGCTTATCTCGTTGATTCCTCAAATACATAAGCGGTGCAACGGTGCAATTACATATGCAATTACAAAATGGATTTCAATAAATATAGATTATACGATGGTAACGTAGAAAACACATAAGTCGTTCAGTAAACTTTCTGGTAAACTTGTTTACTAGACGCTTAATAAAACATCTAGTAAATTAGCGATAGTGATGCATTTGTTGGAGATGTTGCTGAGGAGTAGCTTATTTACTGATTTCCTGTACGCGGGATGATGCCGTGTTACACATATTATTTATTTCAATAATAACTTCAAATTGTAAGAATTTAAAATAATAAGTAAATCACTTATCGATAAGCACAAAGTAAAGATAATTATCGCATTCTTGCAAAGATATCGAATACTAATTTGAAAGTGCTTTCGAATAAATAGTGGCAGTTAGATATAGAGAAACAAGATTGTTTTCCATCTGGCGACTAATACAGCGCACGATTAAACAATAATTTGAGGTCGAAATGCAACACGTTTTCTGTATACGCTTTAAACATTAAACACATTTGCATGGTATAATTTAAAATTCAGTCAATAATATATTAAGCAAACATATTAGGTGTCAGTCTAACCAGGAATTTGAAATACCAATCATTCGTTAGCTACAGTAAAAGAAGTTGAATAAAACCAGCATGTCAGATTATATTAGCCTGCGATGGTTCCGTTTTTTAACATTTGATGATTGATTCCAATGTATATTGCTGCGCTAAACCTGAAAATGACCTTGTTTCATTCCATCACGTCAGAATTTTTTGCAAATCGCAATTTTCCAATTATAGTATAAGTCGAATAATATGACAAATATGAGACTTAATGACAGAGTGAAATAGGTTTGTTTGTTTCGTATAAAACATATTACTTTACGGCTTATAATAGATATAATATAATAGAATATAAAAAAAACCCCATGATTTTAGTCGTTGTGTAGACGTTTCTTTCGGCCAGGCATGCTCTGTTTCAGGCTTTTCCGTGCATGTACTCTTCTGGAATCATCTCGGTGCAACATGCAGCAATAGTCCGCCATCATTGTAGTATTATATCTTCCTTGGTAACTCTTTTCCGTTTTTTCGATGTCCTGATGGAATATCTCACCCATCTCTTCACTAACAGCACCCAGCTACTCAAGAAAGTAGTCCAAATGTGAAGGTAGGAAATGAAGCTTCAAACTCATAGGACAGCTTTAATTTTGGCACGTCTGCAGCATAGTCTTGCAATTCGGATCATTCGTGTTGCCCAGAAACTTGGTTACTACGACTTTAAAGGCTTCTTTTTCAGCAACTTCCAATTCTTTTTCAAAATTCCCATCCTTGCAAAGGTTTCTAATGTCTGAACCCGTCTAGACAACCTCTTATAGTTTTGCGGTTGACAAGGCTGGAAATTTGTTACAAATGTGCTTTCACAAATTGCATCATAAAGCCTAATTTATTATGTAGAGGTGGAAAGAGAACTTTCGTCGACTCGAAGAGAGGTTTCTGGGGAACATTTTTTACTCCAGGTTCTAATGACGCTCGTTGTAGCCAATCTTT
>WYDF02313733.1:0-42684 GCA_009867245.2 Adranes taylori
AGAAGGATGGAGAACTACGATCCGAGCAATTGAGACATGATGTCACCATACTCTCTCGAGAGTAAAAGGACAAGAGAGAGAGTAATCAATGTACACTACAGTAGAGCTAGAGTAGTATTTTACAAAGATGCTCCTTTTGATAAATAAATTACTAACGTTTGAATACATTATTATAATATTGTTACTATACTCAATAAATAATTAACATAACTGATGAATAAAAGGGGCGCAACAATTCCACCCTGCGGTACGCTTATATTTAAAACAGTAGAAATAATATTATCTAATTGTATAAACCAAAAATGAGAATTAAGTTCTATAAGAAATAAAAGGCGAAAATAATCTCTCTAGCAATACTTTGAAGTACGAATACTTGTGCAAAACATGCAATAGTACTTTTTTGAAAAAGTGTTTGAGCCAAAGTATTTTCAATTATTTTTTATCAAAATATATTTGAAGAGGATATACTGTGTGAAAAGTAATTTCCGAAAAATATTTAATGATAGGCAGAGTTAAATAAGACCTGAAAGAAATGCAAGAGCAGAGGCACTGGTCACCTGTAAGATCACTGTTGACAACGTTCGATATGTTCAAATTGTAGCCAGCCCAAAGGCTTGTCAGTCGATTTCTAAGCGGTTACTGTATTAATAATAACGACTGTCAAATTTTATGAAGTAGTAATATTTTACAAGTAAAATATTTTCATAATCAACTCATCAATTGAACTACATTTGAACTACTAATGACATAATATAGGCCGTGCTCTAAATTCAAAGATTCTAAATAGAATGGACAGATTCAAATGATTTATTATTATTGTTGATTAACCCATATATAAAATAAGCTATCACATGAAGAGGTTTGTACACTTGAACTACTGACGAAATTCGCTTTTTAGTTAAAATAAAATACAATCGTAGATTTAACAGATTGTATTGTATTTGGTTTTCTCCTTCTCCTCAAGAAATATCCTTCCTAACGTTCATATTTTAGATGATAATGTAGAGGTGTCTACTGTTGACAAGCAGAAGTATTTAGGTGTTTGGTTCGATTCTAAGTTAAAATTCCTCCATTATGTGGAACGTGTGTGCTCCGTGACACTTAAAAGGATTAATGTTCTTAAGTCCCTCACGACTATTTAGTGGGGAGCTGACCCGAAGATACGACTTACTTTCTACAGGAGCTTTATCAAACGTGTGATTGAATCTACTTTGACTTGTGTGGCTTTTATCTACTTTCAATATAATTGTGTTAGGATTTCCCTGGGTTTGATGCTCTCTACTCCTATTCCTGCTATGCTAGTGGAAAGTCGGGAAGTTCCAATTTTTCTAATAGTTGAACAGCTTGCTCAAAAATATTTATTAAGTTGATGTGCTATACACCCAAGAATTATTGAACGTATTCGGAATCTTAATCGATGTGCTGTTAACTGTCCATGATACACGAATAAGCCTTTGGCGATATTATTGTTAGCCTTTTCGAAATTCCAGCGTTTTTTTATATTCCTTAGTTCAAGTGTCTCTCCTTCTTGTTTTAACACATCTTTCCACTCTCAAATTTGTAGTCTTCAAATAGCTAGGATGAATTCGAGCCCATATGACTATCCTCGTGAAGTTTGCTATCAATTTCAGGAGTTTAAGCTTAACTATGTCTTGTCACACTTAGAATTTTATACTGATGGTTCAGTATAGATCTCTCCGAGTTCGGTTGCATTTGGGATTAATTCCCCGGAGTGGAATATTAACGTCTGTGGGCATCTTCCATCCCATGTGTCTATCTTTTACGCAGAGGCTTTTGCCATTAAATCGGCGATTCGTCTTATAATCCATCATAAAATTCCGCGTTCTGTAATTATATCCGATGCATTGAAGTGTTCTGGAATGTTTAAGAGTGGCGAAAATTGATATTATGTCTGATAAAATCATTTTAGAAATTAGAGAACTTATTCACTCAGCACTATTAGATAATTTGCTTAGGTTGGATTCCAAATTATAAGTGTAATAGTTTATTTAGCAAAATTTGGTCATGCTAGACATATTCAACAGTTACTTGTTCACCCTTCTTCTTTTCATAGTTCTATTACTGATAATATAATTAGAAAGTGGCAGGGTTTGTGTGACTCCCTCGGAGAAGGGTAGGGAATTCCATGTTGTCTGACCAAGTGTTAGGAATAAGCCGTAGTTCATTGAAAAGGATGTGTGTGATAAAGTGTCCGTGTCAACATTGTGAGGATCAGACTTGGTCATGCTCTATTCCCTGTACATAAATGTAGAATAAAAGTTTCACAGAGTCCGTTTTGTGAATGCGGAGATGTAGATACTCTTGTTTAACTATTATAAGGCGATTTATAAAAGCGATAAAAAGGCAGCAATGTTACTTATCCTTGTAGGTAACTTGCGTTAGCGTTGTAGGTAAGTTGGGACTAACGAAATAAATAATTGTGGACCTTTTGATGAACAAATTACGAATTGTAGTTGTTTAGAATTGTTCGCTTTACTGTGTTAAAATTCAGCTCATAATGAATAATGGTAAAAGACGAGCTTAAAAGCCAAGAATGATTTTAAAAGATGCTCATAAAAATTCAAATTTTTAATAAAAATTTTCTAAAATGTTCAAACAATTCATTTATATTAACCAAAACGCTTGTTTACTCAAGCATTTCTCCTATTTTAATATCTGTATATATATAATATTTGTCTGTCTGTATATATAATATCTGAGATGTTAGTTATAAAGGGCATCCGAACGTTGGTTAGAGTTTCGGAGATGACACCCGGCGTCAATAATCCATGGACTCAATTACTATAGTAATTTGAAGCATGTTTGACATCTGCTGTTTTCACACACGTTTAATGTTATCGAATTTATCGTAATGGAAAGGCGTTTTTTCCTAGTATGAATTTAGCCTTTAATTGCTGATATAAATTTGGGTAGCGTACGGACTCTGTCCATGCAACGTCTCTTTTAAGTGTTTTATAAACTTGGACTTTTTGCTTCTCTAATCCAATACAGTCTCCTTTTATTAAAATAATTTGGGTCTCTAATTTTCCACATGCTCGACGCAACAAGTGCCTAGCTGTAGTTTGGGTGTTCACATCCGCTCTAACATTGTTTTCAGAAGGAATTCTGTTATTCTGTGTAAGGAATTATTCTTGAGGTATTCTAATTACTGACCCACGGCTAGATCATTTGCGCAGGATATCGATCAAACACGTTCGTGGTATGTTTGTCTTAAAGACCATCGTTCATCTATAACAATTCCATATCCAAGATTTCCAAACTGAATCCTATGAAACTCAATTTAACTTTGTTTTATATTCAATCTGTTTAGGTCTCCAAGTCTATTGTCCACATTTTTGGCATAGGGTAATGCCGTCTAGACTTGTACATTCTTTGACTGTATGGATTTGGTGAAAGCTTTTCATAACATATTTCTGTTTGCATGACTCAGTTTACGAAATTCGGTTACTTTTTGATTGTTATAATTGAGAGAACAAACTTTTAATATCGAAACTATCCATAAAACCTGTTGGTTTACTAATTGCCTCGATAATATGTAGATATAAGCATGTCCTTTGATACAGGCAATATCAATGAAAGACCTGTTTCTTCTAGAGTTCTGCGTTGATGATTACTTCTACCTCGCTTCTTCGCGATATTATAGTAAGATATGCCCAGTTTTGCATATTCCTCCGCGCCTTGTTCAGTTACAATACTGCAGCTTGATTAATAAATGCTGTTGTCAGAGGCGGTCTAGACTATAATTTTGGAATAGGCTCGAGCTGATCATAAATATACTAAAGACGAATACTACATATAACTTTTAGACTGGATGTAAGTTTGAATACTGTTAACCTCCTTCCCTCCCCAAATCAGCTAACTATTGCTAATTAATTAAATGCTTGCATACAAGTACTGTTTACTATTTTAATGTTCCACTATGGACAGTAAAATAATAAATACAAATACGCGCAAAACAATTTTTGTCATGCAGTCTAATCAAGTATTGAGCTTGTAAAAGACTAGATTAATTGCATGTTAAATACTAGATTAGTTGTACGATGATCAGCAGTAAATAAATCAATCATTGGTGTATGTAGTATGCACTAAAACTTCTGACTTTCAGTATATGTCATATGGAATCTGCCCTCGAATTTTCAATTAAGTAATTGTTTACCAACATATTAGCTTATTTTTGTAAAACTTGTTTTAGTAGATCTGTTTTATATTATTCTGGAATTTCATATTAAATACAATCTTTGATATATTTTATTATGAAAAAGAAAGATAAACCAAATAAAACATTTTTTTAATAAAATTGTAAAGTGTTTTATTTTTATACTGCACTACATAGCAAACACAATTGTTGCTTCTTGTTTTGCTTTGATAATAATAATAATAATTATTGTTACTAAAAAAAAACTTAACCGTTAAGTATTACAGTATATTAACCGAACTTTTAATAAAAATTAATATCATAAATAATCTTAATAAATTACGATGTTATATTGATCTGAAATAAAGATGCATTTTTTCAAGTTTAGTTTTGTTCCCATGAAGTTTTGATAACAGCAACAAGGAAAAAATATATCTAATGTGCGAATTTAACGAAATGCTTCCATAAATTAAAATTATCAAACAGCGTAATGTGGATGAAATTTTCATTATTAATTTATTACAAAGAACATTAACCTTTTAGTAATTAAAATCAAAATTGGCTTAGCATTGTAGTTGATTTTGAACCAAATATAAAAGCAATTCATTCAGTTTTACGATGTGACCAATGCGACAATTATAAACGATTCACCTGTTATTCTTTCAAAGAAACAATTACACGTGCACAGTGACACTCCGCAAGTTGCTTCAAAGTTTGACGATTCGAAATTGTAGGGAACTGGTCCTTAGCACCGGTACAACTTAGAACAAGGACATCATATAGAAAATCAACCGGAACGAACAATGCCGATCTTGATTCCTTCTAAAATGTTGAGTACAAATGGCAAGTATTTCTCTTCATAAAAAGTAACAAACAGGAAGAAAGAACAAATTCGATGTAAAAAAGCGATGAAACATAGAGAAGAAGGGTAAACTACAAAAGGGTAAAATATATATTGGAGGCCTGGCCTGATATATACACAATACGTATTGTTAATGAGCAGTTACTTGCTCCGTATTCATTTGTATTTATAATGACTCGACTTGTGCAATAGTTAAATCAGGACTAAGAATTATTACAGCAAAGTGAAACCAAAAAATCTATAAAGAAAATTATCAAACGTAAGTTGTATTTGTTTCAAAGCAAATACAATTAATTTACAAATGACTTGTCATTACAATAATGAATAAGACATACAGCATATGTTTAAGAAAGATAATTTATACTCACTTAATACTAAAACGCTGTTGTCAAAAATTCTTGAAAACAAAAATTCTAATTGTAAGAACGAAGCTAGAAGAATTTGCAAGAATGAAAAATAAGTATACTGGCTTCTAAGAACAATAATTCACAATCATAAAAAGCGTTTGACAATAAATTACCTTTTAACTGATATAATAAAATTTGAAAAATTTATGTTACAATAATACTTTTCATTTTCAACGAGTATGATACACCAAAATAGAAGATATAGAAAAACATATTTGAAGAAAAGTTTTCATATAAATCGCTATAAGTCAGAGATATTCGACCACGTATTCATGATGACGTTATGTATTGTTTTACATTATTGATTAATTAATAAACATTTCTTTAAGTATGTGTGTATATAAATTTAGCGCCTTTGAAATTTGAAATAAAATATGTAATTTTTTTTCTTTTTTAAATTAACTAATATTCGTCGTCCTCGCCGGGGACGCCTTCAGCTTCCTCAGGTGGTGCAAAACCTTCCTGAAAATAGAAAATATTCTACATTATAGCCATCATAGTCACTAAAATCCATTATACATGAATATTAACGTTAAATATACAGTCCATTACAAACAAGATTGAAACTGTTACATGTCTAGTAGAAGAGGAAAACATGCAAGCAATAAGCATTACAGAACGTTGGATTCAAAAACATAACTGAACGTTATATAATATTAGAGGTTTTAAACTAGCGGTAATGTATTATAGGCAAGACAACAAACAGAAGAGTCTGCATATACCAGAAAAAATCTGAAAACAAACGAAATAGAAAAATTTTACGATTACTACTGCAATATAGGTGAGAAAACAGTACAAAACTTTCAATAACCAAAACTTACAATAAGCAAACCAAAACTCGAAATCAACATGACCTCAATATATTTTCATCCTACCGACGGAAATGAAATAGTTTTAATAATTTAATAAATTGATCAATTCTCGTTCAACGTAGTAGATACTAGTAAATAAAACTTCTTCGGATTTTGGACAACTATGTTTAATTTTGATAATGATTACATCTGTCAACGTTTCAACTCATTTCGATGTCTTATTCAGGAGTAAAATCAACAATTTTTTAATAATAATTGTAGAATTTTTACGTTAGCATGTCTTTTCTTAAGATGGCACAAATCTTTCAGCAATGAAACTGGTTCAGCTCCAAAATTGGATTGAATCCCTTGAAAAAAAGAAAGAAATGAAGTTGTTGACAGGCGTAATCAATATCAACATTACATAGTTGTCCAAAATCCGAAGAAGTTTCATTTACTAGTATCTACTACGTTGGACGTGAATTCATCAATTTATTAAAGTTTTTTAGAACGGATCGTAATGGGGTTTTCAAGAGATTCAATTCAATTTTGGAGCTGAACCAGTTTCATTGTTGAAAGCTTGGTGTCATCTTAAGAAAAGACATCAATTATTATTAAAATAATTGTTGACAGATGTAATCATTATCAAAATTAAACATAGTTGTCAAAAATCCGAAGAAGTTTTATTTACTAGTTTTAATAATGACAAATATGAAAAATAAAAAATCAACTGACCTTTATGATTTATTACCTAAAGAAGAAAAATTTTCGAGATATAATAACCAAACATTTGACAACTATTTTAAATAAATGCCTTAGTAAAAGTATATTCCACAAAAGCATGATAATGAGTAAAGTAATGCCTATGTACAAAAAAGGAGAACCAAGCTTTTGTGACCATTATAGGCTTAAATCCAATACTCCAACATTTGCAAAAATTTTAAAGAAACTAGTTTCATAAGGACGGATAACTTTCTTTCAAAACATAATATATATATTGAAAACAACAATTTGGTTTCCAGTAGAGTTTGAACACTACTTCGCAAATATATTGGCTTATACACAGGGTGTGCAAAGCTTTGAATAAACATCAACCATGAGTCTCTACAATGTGTGACCTAACAACAGCGTTCGATCTCGTACCACATGTCTGACTACTTGAAATGATGGAAAATTATGGTATTCGAGGAGTGGCGCAAAAGCTGATAGCCTCTTACTTAGAAAATCGGCGACAAAAAGTAAACACAAACGGGAATCAAAGCTTCCTAGTACGATTAAAAGATGAATACTACAAGGACCAATTCTGGGTCCATTCTTTTTTATAATGTATATAAAAGATTTGCCAAATTATGTTAAATCGCACGTTGTTATATTTGCGGATGATAGCCAACAAACTTATCCCTGTTATAAAAAGTGGGCGATTCATTTAGTTAAAATGAATTAATCCTAAACAAACTGAAAACAGGCAGCATGGAGTACACGATGATGATGGATAAACACATAACAGCGCAAAACACAGTAACATTTCTGGGTCTGGAAGTAGATTCCAGATTAACTTCGCAACAACCTATGGACCAGGTAATGTGTAATGTGCTATACAAAACAATCTATGCAATAAAAAGAATGATAGTGTTGCAAGCAAAGACGAAGCAAAAACCGCCTACCATTCATTATCTGAGATGAGAGCCACCTACGCCATTGAAATTTGGGGCCATACCCCAAACGTACCAGTGCAAGCAAAAAAAGGCAATACGTGCAGTAGAAAATCATTCAAATATGACACCATGTAGATCGCTTTTCAAGAAATATAAAATATTCACTGCACCAGCCTTATATCCACCGTGAGTCAGCACCGACGCGACGGAATTTTATGGCAAAATCGCATAAATTGTGTATATTCCAGTATAGCGAAATTATTTGTGACGATAAGGACTACAATTTAAAAATCTTTGTAATTATACATAGGGTGGCATATCAAAGTTATGTTTTTTCTTATGGAACATACTATGTATCATCACATTTTTTTTTAATTGTTCGTTAAAAGTAAGCTAAAGTTTCAAGATGATGTGAAGAAAATAATTATTTATTGATTATATTCTAAAATATCAACAAAATGTTTCAAGTAAAAAATCTGGATGAAAAATATGCTTTTATTAATTATCAGGTTATGTTCATTAATGGCACTAATGTTGGTACTAATAAATAAACTGTTTAATAATTAAAAAATATATGAAAAGGCATAAAACAAGGATTTTGAAAACGTTATTTTTTATAGATTGGAAAGCTATTGTGTAGCTTCAAAGCTAACTAAATTAGCTGTGCGATAAGCTTATAAAATATAGTGTTTCAATTTAAAACAAGCCAGAGATTTTAGTGTGAATGTTCTAATAATGGAACTAAAATTCTTCATGTTTCATAAAAGTCATAGAGATGTTTAAAATCAATATGTACATTAACGAAATGGTTTACAATTTAGATCTGAACGAATTTTTTTATTATTCCCAGGCTACAAAAATCGAGATAACTCGGAACACTCTGTATTTCGGTATAGGACCCGTCATGAAACATTAGCTTCTTTTTACGAACAATTCAAAAATATGATCGTATTATGTTCCATAAGAAAAAAACATAACTTTAATATGCCATCATTTTTTGGACGTACATATATTTACAAAAATATTTAAATTGTAGTACTTATCGTCACACATAATTTCGCTATACTGTAATATACATAATAAATGCGATTTTGCCATAAAACTCCATGGCGACGGTGGTAACTTACCCTGCATATTTAAGGTAACAAATGATGTACATAACATTAATGATAAAAGAGAGTACACTTTCATACACATAACACCAGAGCGAAAACAACCGTGGAGGTTCCTCGAATCCGGCTATACGCAACGGAGTACCTCCGTAGGAGATACGGAGTTTACAATATTTGTCCCCAAGAATCGAAATTACTCCATAAAACAGCTATCAAGAGAAAACTGAGATACTCTCTTCTAAATCATCCAGAATATGGATTAAACAAAATAAAGAATAGCTTTATTAATATGTACCTTTTAAAGTATATGCATTGTGATTGAGTCAGGCTGAACAGCGGTAATAAATATGTATCTATCTATTAACTCAAATGTAAAATTACATAAGCTGGATAGTAATCGGCAGTTTGTCTTACTTTTCAAAATACTAAGAATTGTCAGTTATTATATCAAAACTTATGCAGAAAAACTAGTGAGGGCCAGAGAGCCCACAATCCCTCCAAGAATAAACGAAAAATATATTAAATTATTTCAAAAATAAATTTACCTCGGTCGCATATAAAACATCAAGTATTCTTTGTACAAGTGGATTGGTTTCGTCACTTTCCTGACACATGACCTCAATATCACGCAACTTTCCAAAGTAAAAATCGCGTTCCTTTTCTAATCCTTCCACTGATAACTAAAATAAATTATTAAAAATAGTTTTCATTTATAATATTTAAAACATTTTTATAAAGGTGATCTTTTTTATGATTACCTTCATATAAATAATATTAATATAATCTTGACAAATTAATAAGCAAAAGCAGTAAATAAATTAATACCTTTAGTTCTAAAAGCTGACTTGATAATTCTTCAATTTTTCCAGTATCGCCTCTATTTGATACAATAGGTGTTGCTTTTGCAATTGGCTTACCCAATTTTTGTACTAAAATATTTCCAAACAGATTCAGATTTATAAAACGATAATCATCTTATGCGTGTATTTTTATGTAATTGTATAAAATCAGAACTATATAAATATAACTACCTACTTAATTTTTGCTTTATAATTTCAATTCAATAACAAATAATTTAAAATATTATAAAACTTGACTAATAATACTAAACCCAATGTAATATCTTTTTTACTAATTAAAATTTAATTGCAATTAAATTATATTAATCATTTCTATAAAACAAACATTATTATTACATGATCACCTGATTAACATGATGTACTTGATTAACAGTCCAATTTATGTACTTGTAGGCGAAACAATAACCATTGAGTTTGAAACACTTAAAAGAGGAATCCCCGCTGAGCTAATCAAGTGTGGATCAGAAAAGGTTTTTGAACAACTTACCTGATGCACGAATCAATATCTAAATTGAGCTAGAGTTCCTGAAGAATGCAAAGATGCATACATATTATCGATCGCATACATATCATCGATCGCATACATATCATTCTAGCTTGTAGAATGCTCGAACTATAGAGGTATATCGGTGACCAATACTCTAAGTCGTGTGTATGGAAGAATAATCCGGGATCTCATTGAGATCGAATATAGAGGGAATGAAGAAGAAGATCTGGTAATCTGGTTTCCGAACCGGAAGAACATGTATGGACAATGTCCGTTGTTTGATACAAATAATAGAGAAAAGATACAGCACTAACAAAGAAACTCATCTCATGTTCATAGATCTTCCAAAAGCGTACGACAGTTCCGGTGAAAAAGCTGTTGAAATTCTTACAGGAAACCCATCTTAACCATAGCCTAATAAGAGCGCTTAATAATTTATACGATGGTTCGACATCAAGAGTAAAAATTGGTAATAAAATATCACAAAAAATCATTGTAAATAAGGTTTACTAGCATGGCAAAGAAGTGTAGTGGCATGGTATTGATATTGGAGGAACATTTCTATATACTCTACAATTTACGAATGATCAAGTTATCACAGCAAACGACAAAGACGACTTGAGTATATGGCTCGAAAACTCAAAGAAGAATATAAGAATTGGGGATTGAAGCTCAATGCAAGGAAAACAAAATATCTCCCCATACGAGCGAAACCCTCAAATACTCAACTAGACTCACGAAGTAACATACTGTACTGAATACACGTATCTTGGGGTGGACTTTGCATGCAACTGGAAAAGGGAGATAAAAAAAAAGAATCATTCAAGCAAGAAGAACCATTGAGTGTCTGAATGGGATTTAATGGAGCCGCGATATAGGAAAACAACGTAAATATAACATATATGAAGTGTTCGTTAAAAGTCATTAACCTATGGATCTGAGACGTGGAAAATAAGCGAACAGAATCGAAGAAAACTGGAAGTTACCGAAACGAAGAAATTAAACTACGAATGGGGGTAGATAGTTCGATAATGACAGATATAGAGCGAAAACAACTAATATCGTAAGGACATGTCCAAAGAATGGAAGAAACAAGGTTGCCTAAAATTGTCAAGCAATGGATACCACAAATCGTAGGAAAAGAGTAAGACCCAGGAGAACATGGAGGGAGGGAGTTAGAAAAGCTAGAATTCTGAGAGAAGACCAATGGAATAACAGACAGTAATGGAAGTTAGGCAATGGACAACGACAAAAGATGTTCTAAAACCGATACACCAACAATATGATCACTCTGGATGCAATGCCATGTTTTTCGGTATAATATGCATTCTAAAAATTTGTGGCCGGGCCTACAACCCCAACTCTCATTTACTGGAAGTTAGAAGTGTTTTGCAAAATCTACTGAAAGCAGGATTGATCTATTTAGCGCACTTATTTAACATATCTCATAACTAATTGAGTAGTCAATCAGTTAAACAATCGATTATATGATCGATGAATCATTTACTATAAGCAAAGGTATGTGAATATAGCAATACCACTGCAATACACAAAAGTCCTTTTTCAAAAATGTTTTGGACGCAAGAACTCCAAAAAGTGCTATCCAATAACATAAATAACGAATTCAAAACATTCATGTATCTTATATCATTCGTATATCTATATCTATTATGTATTTATATTTTATAAGACATAAAAATTATACTTTGTGTAAAAAATGAGTTCGATTTTTGAAGACTTTAAATATAAGATTAATTTAAAATCTGTTAGATTCATTTACGAGGGTTATTTGACATACATCTAGCCTTCGATAGATGACGTTACGTGACAACAAATGCCATATTGGTTTTGACATCTGCCATCCAACACATGACGTCTCCCAAAATTTGAAGCAAAAATAACAATTAGTTTGGTTTTTAAGGCCGTCGCAAACAAGCAACTTTTGTGTTTTATGAAATATGGTATAAGTCGAATATCTTCAGTGATTAAATTCCTTCACAAAAAGGGGAAACACAATGCAGAACTGGATGCTTTTTATGGCTAGCAACAGTTAAATTTTGGACAGCTGAATTTGTTGGTGGTCGTAAAATATCGTCACTACACCAGAAATTATTAACAAAATCCATGATATGATTATGGCAAACCGTCGAATAAAAATACGTTAGCTAGCAGAGGCTGCAAACATATCAACTGAGCTTGTACATGCCACCATACACAAACATTTGGATATGAAAATGCTATCCACGCGATGGATGCAACGTTTATTCGCAATCGACAAAAACGCACACGCGTGATGGACCCGGAGAAACGTTTGGCGAAGATAAAATCCGAAGGATTTTTTTCATCGCTACGTCATTGTTGATGAAACGTGTCGATTACTACCCGCTGGAGACGAAGGAACAGTCAAAGCAGTGGAGAAAAAGCGGCAAAGGTCCACCGAAGAAGGTAAAGACAACCCGATCGGCTGGTAAGGTGCTGGGGACTATTTTTTGGGATGCGAAATGCATTGTTCTATTTCGCAAAGGGTCAAACCATAACTGGCGATTAGTACGCATCATGACAACGCACCCGCTCACAGAGCGGTTGCCGTGCAGGCAAAATTGAACCAATCAGGCTACGAATTAATCGACCATCCACCGTATTCACTAGATTTAGCCCCATGCGACTTCTTCCTGTTCCCAAACCTAAAAAACATGGCTCGGAGGGCGCCGTTATGCAACAAACGATGAAGTGATTACCCAAACTTCCCAATATTTTTAAGAACTCGAACAAAATTACTTTCAGGAAGGGATGTAGAAGTTGGAAAGTCGTCTTGAAAAGTGTATTGCCTTAAAAAATAAATAAAAAAAAGAAAAAACGTGCGTTTTCTTACTTAGGCTAGATTTCCGTCAAAGCACCCGTCAAACTAAGTGTAATGTACACCTGGCCATATATCATTTTCATATAATATTGATGTAACAAACTTTTTACGAATATAGACCTTTTAGTACACTGAACTTTTATTCCAAAAGGTCACATATACGATATTAAGGCATGAAAGTATACTATGTTCCACGAATCAACGTTGAGCATTCAAAATAATTTATTAAACTAGCCTATTTAGAAAGCATAAAATTTTACTATTACGTTATAAAACTTATTATAGTTTAGCATGCTATCTATCATCATGCACGTGTTACAAAAGCAACAAAATAAAAATTAGAGGACAATAAAAAAAATAAAAGCTAAAGTAGATATACATGAGTAAAAAACATTGATTGATTACATGCAAGTGCCACATTAATGTATTGTAATCTACGTCATGACTTTAATTGAATATTTGTAATTTATAGACGCTGAAATTTTATAAACTTAACATTTATCAAATTTAAAAAGAAGAGAAAACAAATAAAAATTTAGAATAAATAATGTTGTTTGAAATGGAAATTACAAAGTGTGTTCAGAATAATTCTTTTAGAAATCCTTTGTTAAGCTTTAGTTAAAAAATTCTTAAGGTATTTTATATAAGGATACTTTATATATGGATATATTATTTACTAAAATTAGTAAAAATTATTTAAAAAAATATTTATTTATTCAAATTTACAATTTTGCACAAAAATCCTTCGTAATTTAAATATCTTTTGGTATAACAAAGAAATATATACCGTTCTATTAGTCTGGTGTAGTCCCAATTGAAGTCATTACAAGGGACAACATTGTTGATTGCCTAACGTAATTGTTATCCAGACAACTCTTGAGGATAACAATTACGTTAGGATTTCAATAGACTTAATCGGTTACAACGTTGATGAGTGCTAAACTTACAATACCTAACAAGGAGAACGCGGTAAATCGCTTTGTAGGTTTTAGTAGTAAAAAATAAAACCGAAACTGAAATCCCGATCAGTGTGATTTCAGAAGTAAAGATTTCTATTCGTCCGTATTCTTTTCGGTTCATTAAAACAAACTCCTTGTAACTTGAAAATGGCAAGTTCGGCCGAAAATCTACGAGCGTATTATTGAAAATAAACTTCAAGTATACAAAGATAATCCTTAAACTTTTATTAGTTTCTCAAGTATATATTGTTTAATTAACGCAGCATCAAAAGCGACAGGAGACATACATTTGCTAACATTTATAGCGAAATACTAGTTACATGACATGAAGGATGATATGCTACATTTACAAAAAATTATGATTAGTTTTCCTCAAATAAATTTTTCTACACGAAAATTTCAATTTTCGTAAATTAAAAAAATTAGTACCATTCTGAACACACCTCGTGAAAGAACAAAATAATACAAAACAAAAAACGTACTGGGTTTTGCGACCCCAACGGGCTGTTTAGCAGGCGGTCTCACCATCGGAGAGCCGATGACCTTCTTCGTCATCAGAGTGCCCCCCTTGGGTGCGGCAGCGCCCCCATTTCCCATCGCTTCACCTCCGCGCATTTCAAGCGCATCGTATTCACCGCCATGATAGTTCGCATCGAAGAATTTTTTGAACCATTGCAAGAATTCGAAATTGTCTTGAAAACGACCTTTGACTAGACGATCGATGGGAACGATCTATGTTGGGTAGTTTGATTGATTTTAATAGATATGTTTGTATTAACGAGGCACGTTAATGTGTTTTATTTTTCCAGATATATCATTTTATGAACAAATGAAAAATAAACAAAATAATAATACGTACATTTCGAATGAAACAAAAGAAAATAAAAAATTTATAAAACAATGGAAAATATTAATTCAATATAAATTAAATTTATTCAAATTTACTTCAGTTATTTAAACAAGTTAATATACATTTTTGATTGATGTCATACTACTACTTACATGATCCATAGTTATTTTCTCTCAACTTTTATGCTATATATAACAGGAGCAAGGGCAGTAGCATAGAATGATAATATAATTAACAAAGTTTTGTAAGTTATAGAATACAGGATGTTGTTTTATCGCAATTATGCTAGTTTGTTTTATTTTAATAACACTTAAAAATGTTACTATCAGGAATAATCACAAAAATGGTCATCAGGAATTTCAATAATATTGAATGGAATTGGACAAGTAACTTGAAAAAATATTGAAATTCATTCAATACGTTGTTATTAATTTTTTCCATTGTTTAAAAAAATAATACAGAAAAACCTAAATCTCGTGAAAATCAGTCAAAATGATCAGCTACGACTGACGATGACGACATCCAAAATGTTCTAATCTAGATGAAATATGACATACAAGACATAACAATACTGCAATAAAGCATACAAAAACAATTGATTTGTGATAAATGCTTCTGGCCTCTGGTAATACAAACGGCTTTTTAAAATTAAGTCTTTAATTTTATTACTTTAATAGTAAAACAATCAACTCTTTGATAAGTACGTTTAAAATGAAGAACAAGTCTTGAAATTACATTGTTTCTATTTGATTATAATTACATTATTATATAAAGATTATGTAATTAACCAAAAACCACGATTATAAGTTAAAAATATATAAGCAGCAGTTAATTTAAACAAAAGAAAAAATTAGTAAATTTAGTATTATAATGCACAAATGTGAAGCCATTAAATGTAACTTCACCTAAAGTCATTGTAAAGTCTATTTTTTAATTTGGATTTGAATACGTTTTACCTGAATATTATATAATTTAATGTTGAAAAAGTAGATATATAGACTTTCCGTCCTTTAAATTAAAAAGGATTTTTTTTAAATACCTTCTTTTTTATATATATACTACAGATCATTAATTGGGGATGACGAAATATATTATTTATCTTTACTTCTCTGTTTGACTGGTAATTAAATTTGATGTAATTTTTAAGACAGAAAAGGAGGTACGTTTAATGGAGATTAGTTCCACAATACCCATGTATGGGTAAGTTTTTTACTACTATTTATTATCAGTAGTACACATAGTGTAATATACCCAGTCCCCATTAGTATTTATAAGCAGTCATAAATTAAATTTTCTAAAGTTCGATCATATTGTCTACTAGGGCTCAGGTTTTTTTGTTAGTTTTAGAAATAGGCATCTCACTGTTCACAAGAGGTACAAATACTGAACAATGGTGATGTAAATAAAAAAAATTGTAATTTTGCCACTCGAAAACCTAAATTAAATCGAAACAATCATGAAGGTTCTGGTGATGTTTTCATTACTTTGAATACCCAGGTCGCCGTTTACATCTGAAACAGAAGCAAAATTACCAGATGAAGACTGAGTGACAATCAAAAACCTTTGCCAGCATTTTTACTACGCAAATTCAAACAAAAAAAAGTTGCTTCCCTATTGGGTACCATGTGCTAAGATTTCAAATGATCTTTCGCCTTTATTGCAGCACAGCGTATCCCATCTGCAACAAATCGAGAATATTGAGAGAGAGAGAGATATCACTTTTATAAGGGAAACACCTAGAGAAGGTATCTACTTAACAGAGATAGGATACGGCTAAAAGTGTACTCCCGAAAATGACAGAATTGCAAAAAGCGAATGTCAACCACCTGGCAATTAAATTTTCAAGGAAATACTGTGCACTACAATCATTCAGAATCACTCTATTGGTCTGATATATAGAACATCAACGTGTTACAAATGTTACGTCACAAATACAAAAAGTCCGGTTTGGGGTTGCTTCTAAAAGTTTGTTTTACATTACCATTCACTATAAAAATATGTTGATCTTCTCATTTCCAATGACTGCAAGTGTTAATGTATTAATACTCTTACTTTCTTAGTAACACATAGACCTAGTGTCTCTTTACAAGATCACCAACTTACGACCATTCTTGAAAAGTAACAAATAAAACAGCTGTCAATTTCCTCTGTCATTCCAAAGATGTTTGATTGTTTGGTAACTAGGCAACTTTCATAGTTTACGAGAAATATAATAATAGAAAATCAACACGGATTCATGCCTGGAAGGACAAGTTACAAACTCCACCAAATTACAAGTTACATAATGGGGACATCGGTGTATTTAACGAAATACGAGACCTCGGAATTATTTTTGACTCGAAGTTATCATTCGTAAACCATTTTGATATGATTCAAAAGAGGTTTACAAGCACTTGGTTTCATAACGAGATCCAGTCAAGATTTTACCTCACATGCATTCATGCGTCTTTATCTCAGTTTAGTACCACTATTAGAATTCTGGAACGTGATCTAAACCCCATACTATAAGAAGCATATTGGTGGAATTGGGAGAGTTCGAGATAATTTTTTAAGAACAATGAGATATAAATTTAATTTGTCACACTTAACTGTAGATTAGATACGCATGTATCACAATATGCAGCATCTAGAGCATAGATGTAGTATAATAGACATCACAATTGTTTAAAATAGTTCATGGTATTATTGACTGTCCCTGTTGACTATCTAATATTACATTCAGAATTCCTAACCGTACGACTCACAATAATTATTTGTTTAGTTAATCACAATCAAGACGTTATTTATATCATCGTCCCGCAAACTAAATGTTGAGAATGGGGAATACAGTATCTAATAGCCTGAATCTATTCAATATATCACTAGGTCAGCTTAAAACAATACTAAATGTAAATTCACGATTTCTCACTGTTATTTAATATATAAAAATTAGATAGTTCATGTTAGAATGTTTTGTATATGATGTGTATTTTATTTATTTGTGTACTCATATTGTAAATTAATATCCTAATTTTAAGATTAATTTGTGATAAAGGGGTTAATCCCGTTTACTAAATAAATCAAAATATTATATGTAAATTATTGCACAACAAATAATACTTTTAAGTGTTTTTAATCATTTTTCTAAAAATAAAAATTTTTAGAAAAAAGCATATTGAATGTTTAAAAATTAGAAAAAAGACTTCAGCTAAATGGCTTCTTGGATGCATTAGATAATTATTGTAACAATATAAAATAAAAACTTCACCACAGAAAAGGAAATAGTTGGCGCTTTTTAAATGAGACCAACACCTGACTCTTGCAACTAGTCAGCAGTAGAGAAGCGAAAGCCGTTTGAGTTACCTGCGGCCTGAGGTCCAGTCGTGGTACGTTTATTCTGGTTGGAAGAGTATCCATTACCCTGTTGATGGCCAGCGCCTAAAGGTCGATGTAAACCACTAGCACGCGCCCCAGGTGGAATAATACTCGATCCGCCATGCATTTCGCTAGCGCCGGAACCGATCAGGAGGCCGCCGCGCGCCTCAAGCGCATCGTAATCACGTCCGTCGTAATTCGCATCGAAAAACTTCTTGAACCACTGAAGGAACTCAAAATTGTCTTGGAAACGGCCTTTTATCAGTTTATCAACGGGTATAACCTAGTTTTTGTTCAATAACATAATCCGGTAGATAATAATTTAAATAAAGTCAAAAGTTCTCATGAGGACAAAAAAATGACTCAAATAAAGATTCTGAAACAATGGATTAACTCTTAATTATTTACTGCTTTTCTAACTCTAAAAATTTAAGTAGTGTATTTTTCAACTTATTTGGTAATTTTTATTAATAAAAGATGGATTTCCCTCTAAAATGGATGGACATTTCGTTTATTTAATTTAAATCATAGAATCATTTTTGAAAATTTTCTTACGGCAAAGGGGCGGAGAGGCAAACGTTTGACTACAATTTATTAATTAGAATTTGCATCCGTCCTTCAAATAGGAATAAAAATTTGCGGTTTATTTATGGAGTATTATAAACTAAGAATGTTAAATTTTCAAGAAAAGGATGAGTTATAAATTGAAATATATAATTTCCTAAGAGAATAATAAAATATTAACATCTTTAAACTATGCTGAAAAACAAAACTTAAAATATTAAATAAAAACTTTTAAATATTAAAATGTTTAAACAAAACTGGATTAAATATCTATAGAAGTATTAAAGAAAATACATATATCAAAGACATTAAAATATATAGAATTATACATACCTTGTCAACATTCATCTTCTTAAATGCTGCTTGCAGTACTTTGAAGTTTTGAATGTATTCGTGTTCCAAATTCGTTTTAAACTTGACTTTTTTAAGCGGTACCGAATTAGGAAATAGCATATCCATAAATTGGCAATACGCTGCACCCGTACATAATTCTTCTATTTTTTTGAAATTACTGGTGAGACAGTCATTGACCCATGCTAACATATCATGACGGGATAAGTTTTCTGTGGTTACATTTGTCGAGTAGACATTTACGGCCATTTCTCTTCAACTTAGCTCATCTAATCTAATGCAGATGAATTTTTAGTAGACTAATTAAATACAATTGTATAACATAGGTTGAAAGGTATGTGGGACATGAATTATTAAGGTTATATGGTGCTACTTGAAAATTGAAATATTTGCTGGGCCAAAACTAAAATAAATAGTGAGATAATAATGGATACAAATAATTATCACACCTCATTAATAATTTCTAACTGGTTTTTTTCTAACTTTTTGCTATAAATTTCTAGCAACATGTCATGTCGAATCAGTGACATATAATGAAGCAATATATCAAATAAAAATAACATATTATAATAAATAGTTTATATATAGGGATGTAACGAACATTAAACATTATATTATAAGTGGTTTTACTTACAAATTCATAAAAACAATTCTTTAAACTCCGAAAAAGCCGGGAGGGGTTCTTAAACCACTACGAAAAGAATTTTATTAGGAACAGTACCAACTGTAGGGCAAGAATGTTTGATGTCGTACAAAATAAAAACTTAAATGCGCTAGTATCATTTACACGAATTATAAATTAAAACATTGGTCATAAAGCAATAAACATTTAATGCGCTTAATGTTTATCGGAAATTTTATAAAAAAACCCTTCGAAATTTATTAATAACAGTACCAAAAATAAATGTTGGCTGCACTTGATCCCCAAAATTGTGATTTGCGTACAATTTGATGTAAAATGTCTATTACTGACAGATTGATCTCTAAACTCTTTCATAGAGAAAGTGTTAAGGCTACCTCGAAACACTTATTTTTGTTAATAGAGTAAATTATGAAATTATAAATCCTTATTATTTGTGTCTCCAAAAAATTAAAATCCGATAGCTCAATTGGAAGAGCAAAACTCGAACCTCTCGATTGCTCTTCCAATTGAGCTATCGGGCACTTATTCGAAAACACAAATACTTTTTAATTTGTATTTGCTTTCCGTGTCTATTAAGATAGGCAACATATATATCAGGATTTGTTTTGGTCATCTGTTTGCTATGTAAATATATAAGCAAATCCTGATGTATAAGTTGCCTATCTTAATAGATACGGAAAACAAATCCATATTAAAAATTATTTGTGTCTTCGACTAAGTGCCCGTTAGCTCAATTGGAAGAGCAATCGAGAGGTCCGAGTACGAATTCCGGACGAGGTAAATGTTTTTTTGAGGCACAAGTAATAAGAAATATTAATTTCATAATATTTCTTATTATGAAATTAATATAATAAGAAATATTATTATAATAGAAATTAATATAATAGAAATATAATTTATTCAATAATTTATGTCGTTTAAACGACAAGAGAGCTAAAAAGTATTCAAGAAGTTCACATACTTCATCGTTCCCTAGAAAGAACGTATTGTCATTTTTTAACAAATAAGGGCAGTTGAATGCAGCACGCATTTACGCGTGTTTGTAAGATAGTGTTAAATTTTAGTAAATTTGATGTAATGTTTTTTTTTAAATTTATTTTATAACCAGAAAACCCCCTAGGGGTACAACATAATTTTTAAATATAGCGGTGAGATTAAATTTAACTAATAATATAACTATTGTAACTATAATAATGTAACTAAGCTAATAATAGGTAATTAAAGAATAATTGCACTGGACTGAATTTTAAGAAAAATACTAAATTGAAAGACACAACACTTACGTATTTTAGAATGTTATGGTAACGTTTTTCTAGAATGTATTGCTCTATTTTCTTTTTAAATGTTTTGATGTTGGACCAGAGCTTTATTTCTTCCAGGATCCTATTATAGTTTAAGCATGCGTTGCGGATTAATCTATTTTTCCGACATTTCTTACGTTCAGTAGTATGTGGAATTGATTTTGTTGTCTTGTATTTGGTTATTTATTGTTAATGTAATATCCGTTATCATGATGTTGTGCGAGATCTTATATATTAGACTTACGGAATCGGCTAATGTAATTTCTTTAATATTTAGTATATTTAAGTCATTATATAAGTCAATGGTTGGTGTTAGAAAAGTCAATTTTGGGTCCTTTGAAGTTTATCGAGGTGATTTTCATTACCTTGTCCCAGAAGCATGGCATGCAGTTTAGATGTGATTTAACATAGGAGTTGTACAGCAGTTTCCTCGTGTGATCATTGAGTAAATATCCTATTTTAGTTCTAATTAGTTAGTTATTAGCAGTACATTTATGGAATGAACGTGAATAGAGTGCCGCGCCGTGGGTATGAGGTACGAAATTGCTAAAACTTCAGATGTTGTGTTGTCATATAACGATTTGTTATCTTTCCTCCAAGCTTTTAAAAAATTTACAACTCATCTCATTTTAGGTAACCTTAATTCATGAGCATTTGTGAGTGCACTGACGTTTATATGTCAACATGTATAACCTAGAAATGCTTAGAAATATATTAAAATATAAATTCTTTGTAGACTGTTTGGTGTAGTGTTTGCTCTACGAAATATATTCTAGGAGAAACCAAATAAAATTAGATATCTGAAATTTATTATTTAGAAGATTCATATATAATACCTTAATGCCTGCAAAATTAGCTAAGATATCCAATATGACAGAAGAACTGTCTGGAGTTACTGTGGTTATAATTATAGGATTAGGTGTTCTCACATTTCTTTTACTGTTTATATTTGCTAAAAGACAGATCATGCGGTTCGCTTTGCGATCGCGAAGAGGACCACATGTTCCTATAGGTCATAACGCTAAAAAGGTTTGATTTTAACTGCATGCTCACTACCAACGTTAATATATTCGAATTGTAGGCTTTAAAACGAGAAATTGAGAGACGAATAGATATTATACCGAAAATAATTAGTGAACCCAAATTAATGCAAGGAGACCCAAGATATATATTATCTCCAGGACAGCAGGTTCCAACACATTATTATAGGTTGAGGGCAGTTGATGATATAAAAACATTAGGTAAACTGTTTTTGAGTAGAACTTGAACTTTTGGGTCCAGTAACTCAGTTCCATATTAGTACACATATATTATTTTATTTTAACTAACATTTTATTTAAAATCTGTATTCTCCTAACCTAACAGTTATTGCCACACATGCAAGTATGGCGTTTTTACCTCTTGTAAAAAATAACACGATGTAAATATATTCATTATAATAATTCCGGTCAATTAGAATGTGTAACAATAATACATTCGAATAACAATTTTGCTAAGTGGGGCATTTGTTTGGACGTCTAATCCGATGATCTAATTAATCTTAACAAATATGTAACGCTTGATTTAATCATTACTTTTCTATTTGTGTAGAAAATGAAATTAAAAAACAGGATCCATGCTTGTTTCGACATCCCTTAGAGAACTTTCGCGCTTTTCTACTAGCTACTCTAGCAGCTCCATTGAATGGTAGTGGTCAGAGATTGATTCATCAGTTCTGTGATTTATACGAACATGCCCGGCATGATCCAAATAATTTCGGTGAAGATGAGTATCAAGCTTATACAAGACTATTATTGAAACTTGTCGATGCGTAAGTTTTAACTTTCTTACAAATTTGTATTTATATATTTTCATATATCAATATAAGTATTACATTTTCGAGATTTTGATTGTAGATCTTGGAATTCAAAGAAGAGTTGATGAATACTGTTTAAAAATACTTGATTAAGTATTAAAGATTGATTATGAAAGGTTTTATATTGATTGATTTTTTCAGTGCAAAATTACTCAAATCAACACTCGCTAACAGTCGTAGATCTTCGCCAAATCGAACACCGCAACGTCGTGCAACGACTAACATTCAAACAATACACCATCGGCGAGCGCCATCCAGCGGTAGCGAAAAGAACAATCGTAATCTACTTGATCCTGCACGTTTACGACCTGGCGTACCTGGCTTACTGTTTGATAGTACTGCACATTCAGAAGAGGTGTTATACGTGCGTACAACGGATGGTTTGACATCAGGCAGCGGCGATGTGAACGCCGGTCGACCTACAAGTCTTATAATGCCCTTAACACCATTGATGAATGCAGCGTTCGATAATGAAACCTCTGTCTGAGAGTAATAATGTGAAAATGAGTACACATTTGTGGTGTTTCAACATTTGTTAAGGACTGAATGTAACATAAAACAGCTTTTAGTTTTGGATGACACGTTCAACACTCTAGTTGTGTATATAATAATGCAAACAATTATATTTGTTATTCCAATAATCCAAACAGTTATATCGGAAAAAGATATATTTGAACTTTTTCATATGGAATGGATATCACTCATTTAAAAGAGACACTAACATAATAATCCTAGATAATAGAGGCTGTGACGTACGGGGAGTTTATGCAAAAGGTTTTTCTTAGGGATTATAAGGTTAAGAGTGCTATTGAAGTTAAATGCGTGATATGCTGAGATGGCACTATGCGAAGACGAAGTGGCAAGTAAACGAGAGCTTTCGGAGTTTCTTAACGATCAAATTAAATTCTGGAGTAAATTATTCTACGGTATCTATGAACCTAGTCGATTGCGTATTGTTGCTTATACGCCTGTTTGAGCTTTAAATAGAATATTTTTTATACAAAATTTAGCTTCATAAATGGGTTTGGTGTGCTCTCTCTTCTAATTCCTCACAGCCACTCTTCCTCACATAGATTCTAATTCAGAAGATACGAGACGTTGATAAACTTAAATATAAAAAGAGTTTTAAAGTGTATTCAGAGAAACAATTTAATACAGCACTCCAAGAGCGGAATACAGGATTTCCAAATTTTGGATAAAACTTGACAGTGAGGATTCCTTGACTTTATTCTTTTTTGTCGGATATATATTTGTGAGCTGAGCTTCCCATTTATTTCTTTTATCAATGTCCCCTCCTTGTCGCTCCATTTCCATAATTCTTCCCCAAATCCATGCCTTCCTATATGCTATTCTCACTTTTTCTTGTCCTCTCCTTTTATCTCTCACCACGTCTTTCACCTGTTTTTGAATTTCTCTTTCTCTCCTTGTTAAGTCCTCGTCTATGTATATTCCGGTTCCCTTTAATGCGCTTTTTTCCCCATAATATCCTGTTTGTCGCTCCATGTCTCCATCTTTACCATATCTCGTTAATTATCATCCCCAGTTTACTTAACATCTCCTTTTCGAATCTATTCATATCCTCTCCGTTGTCTCCCCCTTCTTCTCTCTCCTCCAATTTTTCCTCTTCAAGCTCTCCGAACTCCCAAAACTATCCCTCCTCTGCATATATCGATCCATTCCTCTTTTTTTTCCACACCAATCTAATCCTCCGTAATCTATTTATATTTAGCCAAATTTATATTATTGTTCTTTCGTCTCCTTTAATTATTCACACACTTTCACAAAGTAATCAACTTACTGTTATATCTACAACCGCTTTTTTATTTGGCAACCTTACTATTTTCCTTTCTATAGCATGCGTGTTTTGTTTCGTAATGTGTTGATTGTATGTTATTTGTTTTTTTTTTATTATTTGTAGTTTTAGGTTAACAGCACGCTCGTTTTCGCGATTTTCACTAATTAAACTCAATTGTTTCTTTTTTTCTCTTTCCACACTTGCCACAATAAGTATCCCCGCACTATTACTTCCTCCTACACTATAATTATTCCTTTTTCACTTCTCTATTTCGTACTAATCACTGAGCACAGATGTAACGACTTTTCTTCGCCAAGGGTAACCAACGTTTGAGTATATTGGCAGTATTAAATGACAGAATAAATTCAAAGAGATGATTCTCTTTGGTATTGCTTAGCAACTAATAGATTTCTTGTTCAATAAAAGGCAACTCCATTTCGATGGTTATTACTATAACCGGCATTACTATATGCAGTTCTCGTATCAGACCATCGCATTTTACTTATTGTAAGACAGTTCTCTTCTGTTTCTTATGGAACCTGCGTTATCTAGTGTGGAGTTTCACCATGCTGTCTACACCTCTATCTAGTAGCTAATTGTTTTATGTTCAGTGTTCAATTCCTTTTTATACTGATTGCCTGAGGAAAACGCCCCGTAGAGGATTGATTTGATGACCACCACACGCAGGTTTTGAACAATATAGATTGTTTAAATATTCAAAGTAAAAAAAATACGCATTTGTTAGAACTAAGTGATACACTGCTGACACCGTACTAGATATTTCTTTATATTTACAAAACTTTGACAGATAGTTCTGCATATTTTTGTAGTGGGTACATAACGCAGAAATGTGTATCAGCATTTTTTATTGTTATTATTTACATTCCACTGAAATAGATCAAAAACTTTATGCTATTTGGGGGTAATGTATATAAGACTTAATGTTCAAGTGACATAACTTTTATGATGTGTGAAATCTGTTCCGTTATTTTTAAAACTTATTTGAACCACAGTATGTGTTCATATTATTTTTGTACATTTATATTTAAAAATTATTTAACCCAAAACAAGACATAGAATGTGATTTATAGCATATCATTATTTTATTCTCTTAGAATTTTAAATCATTCGAATTAATTTATTTACAACGACCAAATATCTCTTTGTATAAAATTTGTATGTACAGAATGTAAATACCTATTTAATTAGTTGTTTCTTTATTTCTAATATTTGAAATTATGTAGCTTTATTATATGTAATAAATGAGTACAGCACCAGTCAAGTCGTCTTAGAGAAAATTCAAGTGCCTCAGCTCAGAATAAAATCCAAAAGTGGAAATAAAAACAAACTTTTTCTACGTAATGCTTCTAATGTGAAAATGTGAAATTGTGTAACGTAAGTGAAATTGTGAAATTTTACAGTAAATTTTCAGATTGAGAGAGCAAATTACTTGCAGATGAAGAAAATGCAAATTAAATATGCTTTATCTCTAGTAAATATTCCGAAACAGCAAATAATTACAGAACATTTGATTTGTAATCAACATAATTGGTCTAAATGCGGTACGGTGAATGTTAAGAATCTTTGAAATGGTACAATACGGAATATAATCCTTGTTTGTCGTCTCTGCGTTGATGAAACGATGACAAAAATGTATCCGCATATTACGTTAAATAGCAGTAAAGAAGTCAGCCGGTTTTAAGGGTAGACGAAAGCCCACGCGGCACTTTTCTAGAACGGCATTTTTTAAATTTGCTTTGTCAGTTTTAAAACGTTTGTTTTTCAATTCAATTTCTGTTGAAAACAAAATCCAGTATTCTTGAATCATTATTATTCGTTTCTTTTTTTAAATATTATTTCTTCAATTTTGTGTTTGGACTGCTGCTCTATGATGCATATCGTAAAACAAGATAACAAGATAGAAAATATAATACATACATATACTATAATGAAGAGGCGAGTAAATTTAAAAAATCTGTCTATGTAATGCTAAAATTTTATTTTAAAGTGAAGCGCCCTATTGTCAAACAAATCTTGTATAAAACAAATATTGTTTGAAAATATTTACATACTTTGAAGAAAATAATGTGTGTCGAGATATATGTGATTTAGCGCGAGTAAATGTATATTAGAAATTCGTTCATTGTTGATATAAACCCACTCAGATGTGTATGTTGCTACTAATGGCGCGTTACATGTAAAGCTATCACAATGCAGCATCGGTTCTTGACTCGATTCTCGTTATCATTTTCAAAGCATAATTTCATATAAATTGAACCATTCCTTTTCTTTAAGTTCCAATTATTTAACGCATAAGGTATAATGGACCGGCAAAAGAGACAGCGGTTATCTAGATCGCAATATAAAAAAATTAGGCGTGAACGTGAATCAAATGTGAATCGTGGCTACAAACCAAAATAAAGGCGAAATTGAAATCGAAGCCGGCAACGAAATAGAGTATGTGGGGAGTATAGGACAAAATGAACATAATGAAGATTTAAATGGTCAAGATCCCAAAAAGAATACTGATTTGCCTCCTAATTTTAGTGATCCGGCAAACTGCCCTACAATACATGATAAATTTAAAACATTGCTGGTAATGTATGGGCCAATTAAAAAAATGCCGTCATGCTTTCCGGAAGATGAAAAAGGGAGACAATTTTCCTGCTTTCATTTTTATCGCCAAATGTTTAACGGCGATAAAATTAAACGCACTTGGCTAGTGTAGTCTAGAATGAAAGATTCTGTATTTTGCTTTTGCTGTAAGATATTTAGTCAGAATAATTTCGCCCTGTCATCGAACAATGGATGCCGAGATTGGAAAAACCTTTCTTATTATTAAACTACATGAAATATCACATGCCCACACTACTGCATATCTAAATTGGGTAGGGTTGGAAATCAGACTGAAATCAGGGACTACCATTGATCACATTAATCAGAAAATAATTCAGTCAGAAACGCAACATTGGCGACGAGTTCTTGAAAGAATAATAATGTTAATTCTGGATAAAATCTATCATTAAGAGGAATTTGTGAAAAGCATTTCGAGCTGAATAACGTTTTTTTTTTAATTTATTTAATTCTTAGGAAAATATGATCCAGTTATGAGTGAACATATTCGACGAATAACAACAATTGAAATTCACACAAGCTATCTTGGAAAAATAATTCTAAATGAAATTCTTGAATTGCTTTCCAATAAAATCAAAAATCACATAACAAAACTAAAACGAGCGAAGTACTACTCCTTTCTTTTGCATTGTACCCCTGAGATATGTCACATGGAGCAGATGATGGTTATTTTTAGGTTTGTTACTGAACCATCTTCAGTTCAGTAACAAAGTTATGAGCACTTTTTGAGCACTTCGCAACTTTTCTTGTATGCCCACCCGCTCAACTTGGTATTGAACTATGCAGCTAATTGTTGTATGGGAGCGGCCTCAATCTTTGATATAATTCAAGGTATTTATAATATTTTCTCAGCATCAACTTCAGCATCAGCATCAAGTTGGAGTATTATTATGTAAGCGATCTTACCGTAAAACCGTTAAGTGCCACTCGTTGGGTAAGTAGGGTTGATGTCGTTCGGGCACTTCGATTTCACATTAGTGCAGTTTACGTTGCACTACTTGAAATAGCTGAAGACAACACATTAACTGCAGCGCAAATCAAGAGACGCACAGAATGTAAGGGTATAGCCAGAAATATTTCAAATTTCAAATTTGTTTCCTCTTTAGTATTGTGGTATGACATTTTATCCCAATTAGCATTATCAGCAAAATGTTACAATGACAGACCTTAGACTTATCTCTGGTCCTAAAGCATTGAAACGCTAGGAAATCTTTCCTATGCGAATATCGCCCTGAAAAAGCATTTGCAGCAATGATTGAAAAGGCTAAAAAAATTGAACTAGACATTTTTGAAGGATTTGATGAGGAGGAAATCGTACGCGTGCACAGAAAGAGCAGACAATTTCTATAGGAAGGTCGTGATGAACGGATAATATCAGCAAAACAAAACTTTAGAGTAAAGTTTTTTAATCCGGTATTGAACATCGCAATTCAAGCAATAAATGAAAGACTTACGCAATTATCGGAGTATAATGAGTTATTTCGCTTTCTTTACAATATCGGCAGCAAGGATTTTACGGATGACGAAATATTGAAACACTGTAAGGACTTGGCCAATCAGATATCAACGGGGTCGAACTTTGGGATGAAATTAAAACTATTGAGAAATTACTTGACACTTCACATAGCGCTCCAATGAGTGTGATAAAATATACATCTAAAGTTGTCGAAATATTCCCCAACCTCTCAACAGCTCTTCGCGTAGTACTGTAACTTTACCTATCACGGTTGCTAGTGCTGAGAGCTTTTCAAAGCTGAAACTTATAAAATCCTATTCGAGATCACAAATGTCTCAAGACCGCTTGATTGGTTTAGCTACAAATTCAATTGAGAAAGAAATTGCTGATCAATTTGACATTGAGGATTTGGTTAAAAATTTCGCAGAATTGAAAGATAGGAAAATTCCCTTTTACTTATGATGTTTATGGATTATTTTCAATTTTTGTATAAATTTCATATTTTTAATGATTTTGTTTTTCTATAATTTTTCCTCATAAAATGAAATATATTAAATTTAAATTTTTAGTGTTTTTCTATTTCTTCAACGTAAAAAATTTTAATATGTCAAACGATCGATTGTTTGTATGTGGCTCCAATTTACGGGCACCCGGTTAATATTTATTTATCTATGGTTATTTGAGGTTAGGTGAAAGATCTAAAAACGATTGTTATAATTTTCTATTATTTTTCATATAAACATTAATTAACGTTTCCAAAATGACGAGTATGGTACATTGCCAGCTTTGGATGGGGAGTGTAAGTAATAGAAAACTTTATTAAGTAATAGAAAAGTTTTAATCTGCCGCTTTAAATTGTAGTTGGAGTCTTACATGACAGAGACTTTTATATTAACAGCATTCAGAAAAATGGGTGAGAATCCTTTAAATGTTAAAGTGATGCGTAATAAGTTTACTGGGGAGCAGGCGGGTTATTGTTTTGTGCATTTTACGAATGATGAGGAAGCTATTGATGCAATGCATAAACTGAATGGCAAGATTATACCTGGCACCGCACCACCAGTTAGGTTTCGCTTGAATAATGCAAGTAATACGGGAAGGACATTGGTGGATAGAGAATTTTCCGTCTGGGTGGGTGATTTAACACCCGATGTTGATGATTACAGTTTATACCGGGTGTTTTCAACAAAGTATAATACTATTAAAACTGCTAAGGGTAAGTTCCAATGTTAAGGTATATATTAGAAGAGAATAATTAATTTTAAGTTAGGTGTTCTGATAAATGTACGCCTGAATTATTACGTTTTTTAATTTGCTATTATTTTTTTTAAGATTAGACAGACATATTTATTTGCCACTGTACAATTTAGGTCAACGTACAAATACTATAATGTACACAAAGTGTATCTTAGAGGTTATCCTATAGAAGGTTAATAAGATACTGTATGTTACGAAATTCAGTTTCTTTTATATTCTAATATGCACCATTTACCAAATTTATCCTTAATTTCTGTAGAAACATCTTGAATCTGGGGTTCTTCCAGTTGGTAGGACACATATATTCTTTACAGCTAGGTATCAGAAACTGGATAATCGTCCGTTGGGTATTTGTATATTGTGATTATTAGGGGTGTTATGTTGGCGAATATGTTCTCTTTTTACGTATTCTGCTTTGTTTTTGTGTACTTCACAAATCATTTTAAATGCGTACGAAGGTGGTGCTGTGAGAATTTTGTAATAATGGCTTACATGACGCATTATCTGGCACACCTTAATAGCTCTCACCGACCCCATTTCTCAATTTTATCATAAATTTATTATAATTATTTTTGCCTTTTATATATCAAGTTATCTACTGAGAAGGTGTATGAAAGATATAGGATTCATAAAAATCTTCACTTCGAAATTTTGATTGGGAAGCACTCAACTGGTTTTAAAAAAATGTATTTACCTCTGTTTAAAATCTGTCCATTTTCAATAATTTACTCAAGAATTCAATATTCTTGAGTAAATTATTGCTTCCCTTACCTTTGAGTTGCTTTTAAAAATAAAACTATTTTTTACATGTATCTAATGTTTACTGTTTTAGAACAGTGCGATTTAAGAAATCGTCTATTAAATATGCTGGGTAAGGGTTTTAAAGGCATGCGAAACATAATTTTGACGCACAGCGATCTATGGCTTCATATTGGAGCTTCATCTGTTGCCAAATTGTTATCATATGCAAAGACATGGCAAGAAAAAATTTACCATATAGCTATAGTTGTGTGTCTTTGCTAATCATTTGTTGTACTGAATACTGATTGAATGTTTAGCTGATTAAGTATGAAACTAATGAATGTAGTTATGAGCTGGCATGATAAACTAAATGTGATATATATATATATATATATATATATATATATATCAATCTTTACTGTACATGTGTGTAGTAGAAACAGAAACTCTTCTGATATCCACTATATGAAAGAAAGGGTGGCGAGCTCTTCCACGATTTTTTATTTCTATGCTTTTTTTCAAATCACTGATTATATTATAGTCATAATGGATAACAACGGATTTAGTCGCGGTTATGGTTTCGTTCGTTTTGGTAGTGAGGACGAACAAAAAGACAGTCTGATAAATATGAATGGTTTTATGGGGCTTGGTTCGAAGCCATTGAAAATTTGTAACGCTGTACCGAAACCAAAAGGCGCTTTAACCACTACACCTACTACACCCTCAGTGTCATCATCTGTGAGTGGAGTTACGACTTCCAATTATTCATCGATGGGTTCTGATTACAGTCAGTATTATGATCCGACTGCGTATTGGCAAAATTATGCTTCATGGCAGGTAAAATGTTAAAAATTCAAATTCCATTTACATTTGAATCATTAATTGATTTCGAAATTGATTGCATATCTCGATGCTGCTCTTATATTAGCTTGTATTTGCCTTTTTTTAACTCATTTTAAGTATTTGCACCTATTCCGAGTTTTTACACTTTTAGTAATGCGCTGAAAAAAGTTATACGCTATTTTTGTAATGAAACATATGTAATGCAGGTAATCCAAACTATTTAATCCTATCGCGACTATACTATACTCTAAACAACGAGAGTTCAAGACTCTGCGCAAGTTGAAGCACGACCCAATTGGCAATAAAATTTTATTACGTGTCCCATAATTATCTCGTTCTTCAGAATGCGTATACACTATTCGACAGAACTACCTACATCTACGGCGGTTTACTATGGCAGGTGAGAGAAATTTTCGATGCGCAAAGTATGGGTTATGCAAGACAGAGATAGTAATTAGGAAAAAAGAAATGAATGCAAACGTTATCTTGCATTAGTAGCGCCAAGAGCCGTATTGTACCACGAAGTTTACGCGTCGACAATTGAGAGTGCTCGTAACCGTCATATCAAGCTAAGAATCTAGGATGCATCTTAAAGCCGTGGCGTACCACCGGCCATAGTAAATTGACGGACCTGTAAGTATGTACATATTGTTCCTTTTCTTGGTTTTATTGCTTTCGCAAAATTATATCGTTCCTTGTAAATTGCTAAAAGTTTTATGTGCATCTGTGAGAAACGAGTTACGTAAGGCGTTTCTGTGCGAAATGAACCATATTGAGAGTCATGAACTATATTGAGCCAGCATATAGAAGATATTAACAGTGACCGACTTAACCAAATATCTAGAACATACGATATTGGAAAACCCTTGAATTAATAATTCAAAATTCCTAAGATCTTTTACTAACAAATGTAGGACTGCTTTGGAAGAAGTTACACGGGAAAATCAGGACGAACAAGATAGTTAGCTGGTTTTAGTTTATTTATTGAAATTATAAATGAATCAGTTAACAATCATCAGAGACGACAGTTACATAAGCTGACGTCAAGGAAGGTCACCTGACTTGTCACTTTACAATTGTGTGCTGTGACTGCACCTTAGAAGTAATATTTACAAAGGATGCAAAGAACCCAGATATTAAGTCTTTGATACTGATGCTGTATAAATGAATATTTACTGATATCGTGTTCACTTACGTAAAAAAATGTTATCTAGTAGGCTAGGGAATTGTTCAATTCAAACCGGGAAAATTTACTTGAATTTAATTTGAAAATTTACTATTATTGTCACTGTTTGTGTGCTTCTAATAAAAATTATTTAAAGTCGTTATTATTTCATACGTTTTATTAGTTTATAAAAGAAATATTACCAAAAAACATACAAGAATTGAATATACATGTTTATTGCCTATGTTCGATATTGAAAATGGTCACCCGGTGTATTTTACAATTTATATTATTTCTTTAATAGTAGTATTCAGGTTCTTGCTTGGCACACTTTTGGCTGACGAAAGAAAGGATATTAGTAATTTTTTAATTAATAAATAACGAAAGTATATGATTATTTTACTCTTTAGGGATATTATGATCAAAGCGCAAATGCACAAACACAACATTCAAATGTTGAACATCCAACTTCATCAGCTCATGATAAAAAAGATGATTTGGAATTAGTCGGTATGTTTTGTTACCAGTAATTCTTGTTTCCAACAAATATTTTGAGACATTTGATTGAAATTGATTTCTTTTAGAGCACACATTGCCAATGGATATCGACAGAATGAATAAAGATATCATGGATCAGGATATCAACTTTTGGGGGGCAATTGAAAAATCAAGATGGTTGCCAGCAGATTTACTTGAAGTTGTGTAAATATCTTACGTATTTTCGCAATTAATTATTTGCACATTTATTAGGATTAATTTTTTTAGTATCGTATTTGTCTAACATAAATAAAGGATAAAGCTTTTTTTTAAAGAAATAATTCATTTGTATTTTAATTTATCCTGTCTTAACATATTTCTCTTTAATCTAAAGAGCGTAAATTTTGTAAATTTATTACATATATATTTACATGCATATGTACATATATTGTTGAATCAACCAACCCTTTTGTTGTTAAGACGAATTGTACGTTTTATTTTTTTTAAACCCAAGAACATGGGGTGTTTGTAACATGGTACTATGTAATGCATGGAAAATTCAGCACCAATGACACTAATTTCCTCTAAGACATGAAGCAGCGTCAAGAGTAAACAAGTAGAATTAGGCAACCATGAATGAATCACGACTTTTGGATTCTTATAAAGCCTACGTTCTACTCTCCTCAGTCACATGATTGAACTCCTCAAAATCTATAATCATACAGCCATCTTCAATTTCTACATTAGATGCAACCTCGAACGCAGCAGTCTCATTTAAAACATATTGCTCGATGGGGAAATTGTTTAAAATCGATATTTCCATGGAATCGTTTAATTCTGTAGATCGGTCGGTTTTATCAGCATCATTTTCACTTTCGTTCGCAGCGCCATGCTTTTCATTAGATTTAATTTTGCGACCAGTGCTCTTCAATATTGCACCTTCCACATTGATGTTCTGCAGTTTATTAGATTTATTATTTTCATTTTGATCGTTATTTGTGTTCTTCATTAGCAAATTAATCACCTCTTGGTTGGCATTGATTTTGGTCCATTTGTCTTCTTCCTCCACCATATAGAGTTCTATAGCGTTTTCATCGTTTTCAGTACCTTTAATTATGATTATAGATCCTGGTTCTGGATGTTCGTCCTCTGGATCAATATGTCTTGTTTTATTTTGATCACTACTTTCATTTTCTCTTAATTGGCTGTTTTTCTCTTGATCATTATCATCCGCATCAATTTCTAGATTACTATTCCTATCGTTTTCCTCGTTCTCTTCAGTTAGCAAACTATTAATTCCAGTCTTCAAAACATTTTCCTCTTGCATTTCTAAACGTTCCTCTAATTCTTTCATATATCGTCGATTCTGCGACAGAGATTTTGGTATATAACGACTTTTTTTATTGGGCAAAGGCTTGTACGATACTTCTGGAGCAAAACCTAAAGGTTCGCCTAAAGGTTTTTCAGTTTCTTGTTCAGGTAATTCTATGCCACGACTTCTAGCTTCCTTTTGCATCTTCATTTTAATCACACCTAACATTTGATTAATTTGCAGAGGTTTATTAACATTTGGTATAACATCTTCAACAAGATTAGGAGGTTCCAGTTTGGGACGTTTATACTTGTTTAAAATTTCATCTTCATCAGTTTGATCTTCGTCCGTACTTATATTCAATCCACCTTTAATTATTTTAATTTTTCTAATCCTAGTCTTTTTTATATTATTTTTTTTCCTACTATCTCTTCGTTGTTGTTTTAAATTCTCTGCCATTTCTTCCTTTTCAGCTTCGATCTGTAAATCGGTTAGATCAAAACCTCCTGGATACATAACTGCTTTATCTATTAGCGACCTATTAACTTTTTCCTCTTTCTTAAACTTCATTTTCAATTCGCGGCGAGTTCTATTAGGAAACAAGTCTTTCATCAGGGTAAAATCAGTACCCAAGGTGTTTAGGGCTTTATAGAAACGTATCGTTTCAGGCATACTCCAATCTTTTGTGCGTTTAACTCTCTTGTAAACTCCATAACTTGTATTGACATCACCGTCGACGAGTTTGGAATGTCGTAGAGCTTCTCTGCTTTCGATTGTTGCCTTATTTTCAATTACTAAACTTTTTTCATCCAATACTATCTCGCCATTAGCCCCAATTCTAATTTGTGGTGCTGGTATTGTATTGTCATCTTCTTGACTTACATTTTCTTCTAAGCTTTCTCCATTTTCTGAAGCTTTTAGTGGTTTTAGATCAACTTTTTTCTCTTCCACTGGATCATCTATTGATTCATCATTCAGTTCTTCCTTTTGACTACTTTGAAAACAAAATGAATCAATGTACAAAAAACAAATCAAAAATGTTATAATATATTTACCTCATAGGATTAGATTCGGGGTTATAAAATATTAGATCCATCATTGTAAGTTTTTGACGATCAGGTTTGCAATCTGTGAAACGTGTTTGAAAATCGCGTTTTGCTTCTGCTAGACGCCGCGACTGTTCTGTTCGTCGGCATTTTCTTTGAATCAACGAACTGTACTCTTTACGCATTAATGCATTGTCTGTTTGGTCGGGTTTCTCGATTCCCATTGATGAAGCAACTGAACACGCCTGTAATTTGATTGATCGGTTGCTTTTATGGAAATATTAAAGATAAGATGGCAATCTTAAGATAGCAGTAAAAAAATGAATAAAAGCAATATTTACGAAAATATTTTCTATAACATAAAAAATTCGTGAACGAGTTCGACACCAACTTCTCTTATCCGGTGGAATTCAGACGTTTTACTAAACACAAAGGTTTAACAAAGGTAATAAAGCTAAACAGGTAACTATAAAATAAAGCTTCTATTTAATTATCATAGTTCCAATAACTAGTCATAGTCCTAATAGAGTTTAAAGTTCCAGCTTAACATTCGATTAGCATAGGAACGCACAGATGTCGCTATATGGCAAAGGCGTATTTCACCAAATATTTCATTTTGATTCTTCTGGAATCGTATTATTAAGCCATTTATTCCAGATACAAGACTTGAAAGACTATCAAAATTGAAATAGTGTTAATAAACATATTTTTTATTGTTTAAAATAGTTTCTTAGTGTTATATGACTATGTTTTTCGAAAAGCACTTTAAAAATGATATATTTGTGATATATCATTTTTATATCACAAAATGATATATTTGTCTCACTGAAGTCAAATAAAATGCAAGGCTATCGTTTTCATGCCCTGAGAAGTCACACTGAATGTATTACATCTATTGAAGTATTCACGTTTCCGAATGAAATTGGTTTCCTCATCGAAAGTTGCATAGAATGTAAAGGCGAATACTTGTAAATTGGTTATAAAGTAAGTAACCAAATTATGTATTTCATCCTTTATGCCTACTCTTAAAACATTCGGAAGTACTATAATATTGCTTTTTGTGTTACTTAAAAATTAGTACTTGCTATAAAAATATAGAAATAAAACTCACGGAGTCATGTCGTATTCTCTTCGGTATTCGTTTGGAATCATCTTCTGATTCACTGGTGCTACCCACACTAAAACTGACACGTCGTTGGCCCAAACGCGGCACAGCTTTGATACGATGTCGATTCAAAAATTTCGTTGGACTTACTGGTGTTTGTGGACGCTCAAGAACATTACTATCCGTTTCTAATTTTGTACCTTCTATAAATTGGACTCTATTTGGAGCTGGTGGAGTATCTGACGCTAAAATAGATTACATTTTGTAAATTATTTCACAAGGGCTGAAACGAAGAAACTGTCAAAGGTGTAAAAGGCGTTCTGATTTAGAGACTCAAAACGAATGTAAACTATAAAAATTAGAGTAAGAATATTCATTGCAAGCAAACATGTGTCACTCATATCAGACGATGAAATCCAAGCGGGAGCAGAGTTTAGTATACTTCCCGGCTCACAATTTTTCACCTGAGTTCAAAAATTCTTTAACTATCGGAAACATCAACAGGTATTCGAAAAGTTTGGGACCAAATGTGGCCAGATTTGACTTCAGCATACTATGCGTGTTAACTTAGTTATCGAAAACAACTTATATTTTGTGCTTAAAGATATGAATTGTTTCATTGTCACAATGTTATAATCACAGATATTGGGCTATGGTTATAGAAACATAAGAAAAGTGAACAGATTGCCGACGACCATAAAGATATCGGTAAAAATGAAAAACACAAAAACATTGCAGTAGCTTAAGGATACATGTCACAAATATGATAACAATGATACTATGATTAAGAAATGTATATGTAATGATACACAATAACTATCAGAATTATTTATTAAAATGAAATAAAATTACCTGGATCTATAGTGATAGTAACTGATGAAATGGGTTTATCAATATTTGTCTCACAAGGTGAGGTAATCTCAGTTTCATTCAAATTAATTTTTATATTAGTCTCATTATTACGTTTATTACGTTCAAGATTGATTATTGGTCTTATGTGTCTTCTTCGCATCAGAGGAGCGGCTTCAATTGTCTTCTCCTTTTTATCTGTATCTTCAGTATCAGATAATTTCTTCTTAACCGTAACGGCATTATCTCTTATATCTTCATTAATTGTATCTAATTCAATGCATTTTGAATTCCTTGTTTGAGCTAAATTATTTAATTTAGGTAAATCGGTAGATTCGCTTTGATTTATCTGAGATTCTAAATTTGACTTTATTAAAGTGGGCACAGGACTTTTATCCTTGGTACTTATTATTGGAGCATGATTTACTACATCTGATTCCTGTTCTTCACTTTGCTGATTTAGTGGTTTCCTCCTTTGAGATATATTAGCAACACCCTTAAGTCGTACGCGACGTGAAGCCGTAGCCATAATTTTATGAACTAAAACGTGGGTAACTCGCTTAAAATATTGTTAAATTAAAGCACTGTTCTCAAATAAATTGTCAAAAAATTCCATATGGAAAACATTATAGCAGATAAGATACCACATGATAGAACTAAAAGCGTAACAAACTGTAACGTTGTCGATTTGGAAACTATAACGTTGTCGAAATTTTTTCTTATTTAAAGTTGAAAGCATGATTGGTAATCATAATAAATAAAAATCATAATAACCAAGAATATTATACGCTGTGACAAGAATGGAAATGGGATAGTAAAAATCATGACATAAAATTCGCATATGACAAACTGCGCATAAACTAGAATAATATTTCGACACTTTCACCTAAAAAATAAAATTTATAATACAACAAATTATAAAACATCTTAATAATACACGCATTTGTTGGACATTAAAAGTGGACCCTCTTTTGCATTTTATTCATCAGCTTACCGTATATACCCGCTGGCAGAATCGTTACATGAAAACATCTGTTTCGTTGGTTGTTGATCAAACAAAATGTTAAGTGACTAACTGACTACAACCTGTTCTGATTGGGGTTGCCAGCTTTCTAAGAATTTTATAATTAGAAATTAAAACAATTGAATCATGGACAAAAGTTAAAAGTAGCACTATTTTTTTCAAACAAGATCACATTATTTTATACGCTATTGCATTTAATATTTGGCTGTTTCATGTTTAATAACATGAGAATCGTAAATGATACGTGTATCCATATTACGTTGTGAGAAATTATGGTAATAGTAATGAGAAATAGTTATAATTAAACTTTTAGTAGGCATTTGTTAAATAAGGAACTTTGCAAACAAACTAATGTAGCCATTGGTTAATGAAAGAGCCTCTATTTAAAAATATTTATTTAAATATTTATAAAATAGTACCGTCGGTAGCCGATTTAAGGCAGGGACTTAACCTAATTTAAACCGCCATTTCATTGAATTATCATAATTAAAGATTAAATATGAAGGTGCATTTCCCAAAATTCTAATTTGGACTCGCCACTGACAATGACATTTATTGAGTTTTAATAGTTTTAGCTTGATCTTATCTTATAAAATGTAAAATATTTGCTCCTACAGCTGTTGTAGCACGTCATACGCATGCTTTTATATTTAATATACGTAACCACAGAGAATTTATAAGATAATATAAGTTATATCCTTGGAACTATTAAAGCTGGACCACTCATATTGGTATCGTTTTAAAGGGAATAATGAAGGCTATCATAGTCAGCGAAAATATATAAGGTTTAACTAAAAAGTTTTTAAGAACTATTTATTCTGTTGCTCATTATTGACTTCGTATGTTCTACTAAAGTAAAAATAGTGGATTTTCGCCGTCTTTATTAAAATATATATATATATAAGTTTTCACTGCTCAACAATTCTTAACACCTATTCACCAAATTTAATTATTTCAATCAGAGCAGTAGTTTACGCGAACCCGACACATTTGCTCACACATACACACATCTACAGATATTTTCCAAAAGCCACGTTTTTGAAATTAGAACCTCCAAAAAGTGCTTATCAGTCAACACCTGAAAATCAAGAAATTTTCATTGGCCCTATATTTTTCATATATATACTAACTACATATATATACGATAGGTATACAAAAAATAAAAAGCAATTTCTAAGCCGTACAGGAAAGACTGAATACTAATCGCTCAATGCGTACGAACTTGAATTCAGTAGGAATAGAATATTTGTAGTCTATAAGTTTGGTAAAAATATAGATATTGTCTGTTGTGTTGTCACCATTGTATAGTCTTTTGGACATTTGTTGAGCCGACCACACACGAAGCAAATATTATTCTCAGTTGTTTATGTTAAATGTCAATTGCACTTTTTAAGGTTAAAATCTCACCATAATAAACCAACTTATGCTAAAATTTTTGTAATATATATGTAACCAAGGTAAATATAATGCAAAATACTTGCAGTTATTGATAAAGTTTCAAGTAAATCCAGAAAGTATCCGTGGATGGAAATTTTTATAATTTTTGAGGATATTCTTTAGCAATTGAATATTTTTCCTATACTAAAATTTAATGGTTTCTAGTGTTAAGAATAATACCGCTAATGTAATTTATAGATTTAGTCTTAAATTGTCCCAAACCAAAGCCTCATCAAAATACCTATATCTGTGGCCTTATTACAACATCGATGGGCGATTAGCCGGCCATACGCGAAGTGGACATTAATATTTAATAGTAGTTGGTCATATGATCTCTGGCGTCTTCATCCTTTTATATAGTAGATTGTTTTATTATTACAATTATATTTCATGTTTTCGGAATATATTAACTTTAGCTAATCATTATTATTGATATTTACGTCTCATATCGATTTGATTTGTGCTTGACTTGCTTCGTTTGATAAATTTTATATATTTTTAATTTTAATTGTTTTTATTTGTACTTTAATTGCACTTAATTTTATTTAATTATTAATTGTATTTAGTTAAATAGGTATATTGTATATATTCATTTTTGCTATAGACTTATAATTACAGAAGTTTTATGTTTGCCATGTGTAATACTTTTGTAAATTTACTTGCTTGATTTGATTTCTGTACAGTACTACAAAAAGGATGATTTTTTTTTATAAATATTATATAAATCAGACTATACAAATACATCGGAAAATTTCTAATTGCAATTGTTAAAATGTTAGAAAAGAATACTTTTTAAACAGAACTCGTTTGTGAGAAACAGCCTTAGGTGAGAATAGTGGGACATCTTATGGATTGGTATGTTGTATGTACGTGTAGGTAAGATCAGGTAAGATAGCGTAAATATACATTCTTTCTCAAAATGCCAACCACAGAACGGAATATCTAGGCAAAGCAAAAGAAAATAACAGCTACATAATTATTTGTAAACGCTCTATGTGCATACAGATCAGACCTAGATTTAATACTTGTATATTAATTTCGCGTATTAATTGAATTTCTATTAAAAATGTCATAGAAACAGTGCGCCATTATCGGTACAATGGGGTCTAAAATTGAGTATGTAGATTCATCTCAAATCTATGCGACGAGTTACGTACGAAATTCAAAAGCAATCGGCGTGCTATGGGCAATTTTTACTATTTGTTATGCTATAATCGGTGTTGTGTCTTTTGTCACGCCCGAATGGATAGGAAATCTAGAATCGCCGGATGCTCCAGGTAAATTCGGATTATGGGGCGAGTGCAGTTCACTGCAGATTATTGGTAGTGCCGATTTTGGCAGTCCGTTCTCATCACCAGCTGGTGACCAATGCAAGTAAGTAAATATTTACCAAATTCTCAGTTTACAGAAAGTGGTAAGTTTCTTTAGATAATATTAGAAAGCAATGCGACTCATGTATAGGTCAGATTATATTTTTTAGTTCATAATTATTAGTATTCTAAGCGCTATCGATTCTTTGCTTATTTTTACTTAGGTCAACTTAAGAACTCAAAGGAATAAAACTTAATTTTGAATTAGTAGTAGTAGTGTATATTTATTAACTCAGTTGTTATTTACAAAGAAAAGAAAAAAATAAATTTGAAACATTTACATATTTTGTTTTTGCATTTTACACTTCACTTAGGTATTCGAATAATCTTTTTTGAAATTTCTCTATATCTGCGCACTCTCTTATATCTATCGGTAACTCATTAAAGCTAGCACTTTATATTACACTTTATTATATAAATAAATGTTAAAGAAAACTATTTTATCCTTTGATCTACATTTAACCACTTAAGTTTATTTATCATATCCCTAATTCTTGTACCCCATTTTGCTCCTAGTATGGCCCTCATTGCTTTATTTTGTAATTTTGTACACTTTCGGAGCGCCAAATTTGATTAATGGTGTTTTTGTACTTGCTGTTGAGAGTTTCTTTGATGTTGACTGCATCATGTATATGACTTTCACTCATACCAAGATACAGGTATCTCTCATCAACTTTAAGGTGTGAGAAGGTTGATCCGCCAACAAGCTGAATATCGGCCCTTTCTATATCCGGTCTCCCCTTTCTGAGATGGACCACTGCGCATTTACCTGATCCAAATGCCATACTTATATCCTTAGTGTACCTGGTGACTATGTTTAAGGAGTTGGTTAACTCCTTTTCGCCGGGAAAGTAATGTTTTACGTCATCCATATAAAACAGATGACTTACATTGTGTATCCGACTACCAGGTTTCCACATGAGTACCCTTTCAAGCGACGTAAAACTACTGATAGAGGGAGTAGTGAAATGCAAAACAACAAAGGGCTTAGGGAGTCGCCTTGGAAAATGCCCCTCTGGTAACGGACTTGGTTCGTTACATCGCTTTTCTTGTCAGCTTTAATGACAAAGCGAGTTGACCATTGCGACATGAGTGTTTGCGTGCAA